>CAIGRP010046606.1:0-18071 GCA_903798385.1 Fraxinus cuspidata
TAATTAAATATGTTAAGGTCATAATAGGATACGGTTTATTATTACAGCTACATACCACAATTACATATCGTTATAGTTACAAATCACAAATTTTATTGGCCACAACTTATTTATTAGTCACAAATAATTAAATTAATTGATCACCGACTTATTTTCGATCATGAATCACAAATTTTATAAGTCACAACTTATTTATTGATCGCAAATTATCAAATTAATTGATACAAAGTTATTTATCAACCTTTATCAAATTAATTTGTCATAACTTATTTTTTTATCACAAATTATCAAATTATTTGGCCACAAATTACCATTCGTCTCCTCCAACTTTACCCTTACCCCCACTACTGTTGGCACCATACAAAAACTTGTTGCATCCTTACCCTACCCCTACTCCACCATCTTCGATTCTACCCAAAACATTATCGAAATCTCATATTCACAACCCATGACCACACCCACACCCACTTCCTCAATGCAGCATTGCCATAACCACCACCTCTTTCTCTAATGTACAACCATCACCAGCACATGCACTGATCCACTACCTACAATCCATTGTCGTTGCCACTGTCACCCCTGTACCACAACCACCTCCACCTCCTCCAATAATCATCAACAACACCAATTTCCATACCAGTAGAAAGGCCAATGAGACCGCACGCGAGCTTGGAAAAAAGGTGAGCATATCCTTTTTCAAGGTTGTAGAAGTTCCAATGCTAATAAGATTTAGCCTATCATAGCAATAATCAATTTATAGTTACCCAACACTCTAACCATAACCATTGGCACAATCAACTTCATCACCAGCTCCGATCGTATCACATCCATGTACATCGCTCTTAGCTATAGCGTACGTGGCTATCATACAATACACAAAAGAATTAAATAATTTCTTATGCTTCTTATTTAGATCTAGAAATTGAATTGGTGGACATTAAAAGGTAGAGTGACAGTAATGTCGAGAAAATCAAAGAATCTGGATCTGTCGAGAGATTGTTGCATTTCTTCTATCACAGGTGTACAATATCGTAACAAGTATTATAGTGGACCTTTGAGTCCGAATTATCGTTCTCACGAAGACTGTACTTTAGAACTTGATCAAATTTTTTTAACTCCTATTTGACGAAAGTAAACAAAGAATTATATGTTGTTGTGAATTTTTTTGTTTTAAATACTTGAAATTAATTAAAATGCACATAAAGATTGATGGAGAATTCAAATATAAACAGATATTAGGACCCAACAATTTTAGCTATTGATCACCTTTAAGTCTTAATTTAAGATTCAAAAGTCTAATGTAGTGTTCGATCGAATTCTTCTATTATATTCAATTTACCCCATTTGAGTTTTCATTGAGCCTTTTTAACAAATTCAATCCACATATTTCTATACGAATCAACCTTAGTTAAATGAAATATTAGTTCTAAGAATTCATATCATGATCGCAATATTTAATATAGGTATCTATACACGTTATACAAATATATCAGATTTTACTATATGGTCTAAATCTCAAATTCAAATCTCAATTCGTAAAAGATTCACAAAATCATCAAATTAGTGATCAAGTAATTTAACGCATTAAACTGATTGAAAAATTAACATATGTATTATAAAATAACAAGAATGTTGAATTAAAAAAAAAAAGGTTTCAAGTAGATTACATTGTTTACTATAATATAAAATTTAGCCATTCATAATGCAAAAAGAAAAAAACAAGATGTTATTGAAGATATCATCGGATTTTGAATAAAAATGTAGAAAAAGAAATTAATCTTGCACCAAGATCTTCTTCCTCTTCCAATCAATACTTCAAATCTTGAGTTTCTTGATATTTTTCTCCGTTGAATTGCATTCTTCAATCTCTAGTTGTATTCACTTTGTCTCAATGTGTGGAATTTATCAAAAGTGCTAAGTAACTTGTATTTATACTCCTCCTCACATTTGTACGAATATAGGATTTTTTGTGAGCTAAATTTTGGCCCATTGCGGTGTCGCATCCCAAAATCATGTGGCACATGGTGCCATACTTCTATCCTTTTCAAAAGAGCCCACACCTTCGATGTGCTGCTTTCGTGGCGTCGGGGCACCACTCTTCTTTCCTTGATATTCTGATTTGACCATTTTTCCCCTTTCATTACCATGTCAATGGCCTTGTTGTCTCTTTTTCTTTACCTAATTTGCGCCATGTCACCATTCCTTCAAAACAACACTAAGAAGCACATTAAAAAGGTTTATTACTCATAATCTCTAGCTCATAATTAAGTTAAAAATGGAATAAACTCATGAGTAAAATACATTCGTCAAATATTCCCAAGTTTAACAGTTTATTAGTCCTCGAGCAAACATAAAGCAAATGAAAGTACTAAGAGTCATACCACTAAAACATGGCCAAATAGCTTGCCCTTGGCTCAGTATCAAGAACATTATATCAACTCATGAACGGCTTCAAAATCACAATACAAGAGTCAAACTTCCATTTATCCAATGCAAAACGAGTGTGTGCGTGTGATGATCAAATACAATGTTGTACATTCACAAGTTAGTTCACGTTCCAACCCTCTGTAGTTAATTTTATCATTTCTATGCTCGTAGGATTCACACACCCCTAAACTTGTTTCTTTCATTCTCTCCCCAACGTGTAACTCTAAAGTTTAGTTTATTTGATCAGTTCTTTACACCATTCAAATTTAGTTTAGTCTAACTAGTAACGTCAACAATTCATTCACGAGATGATTCTCCCAATCTTTTGAATACCAAAGGATACTAGGTTTCAAAATACACCTACGTACATACTAACTCGACTAAAAAAAGGTTTTGACGTGAGGCATAATCTCAATAAGTGCTTACTTATTTTCTATAAAAGAAATGCAAAGTTTACAAGGGTTAGTCTCCAGTATTTGGTCATCACCAAGCTTATACTAGAAAGTCAAAGACACTCCACAACACCCTTTTTCACATGCACGGAATTACTACAATCTTGAATCGTCTCCTTTATCGGCTAAAACACCCCAAATTATTATATATAGAAGGTTAAAAGATGTTGTGAATCAAGGGTTAAGGGGTTAAGCATCTAAGTCATCTATTCAACTTGTACATAAGAATCTTCTTATTCCTGTACAATGCTATACTCAATTATCGTGCTTAAAAAGTGTGCTGCTTTGCATGGATAAACAGAAATTTGAACTATGCATATGATTCGTCCACAGTCTACAAATTAATACATGCTTTCAAATATATTCTTCATAGACAACAAAACTATCTAACTCACATATGGATGCATAAATTTTGTTCACACGAAATCAAATAATATCATACAAACACAACTACAAAAAAAAAGACAACAGAAATTAACCCTATTGATTCACATCCCCCAAACTTAAAGTGTACATTGTCCCCAATGTGAAAATAAATACAAAGAAGAGGTAGGACTTCCCTGAATACATCAGTGGGTGTCATCGCCATCGCTTTGTTGAGATGAAATCTGGTTGGCCAGATGATATGGAAACGTCGTATATGGGAGAAATGATGTGTGGGTATACAGAGGCTAACACCGAGAAAAACTCATTCTGATATTGATACTATGTATACCTAGAGTCCTGCAACTACTAATATTGATTGATCATAAATACCTACAATTGATCAAGTTGATGCTGGATTCTATCATGTCTCTCTTTATTCCTCAATTCCAACTCGTTTATCTTTGAGTTAACTATAATTACATAGCCTCAATTCGACCAATAATGATATCAGTCTGTGAACTGACAGACAGAGGACGATGTGGACGGTATGACTATACCTCTGTATCCTGTGGTGGGGCATTGACAAAAAACTGCTTGCTAGTGAACTGCTAAATTATCTTCTTAGTCATGACTAGTTTAAGGTGGTCTATCTATTCTGCCGGGGACATCACAATTCCCCCTTATCGACATAGAGCATAAATTAATGAAGGATAACCTAGATTGGCAGTTGTAGAACCTAGAAATATGTGCAAGAAGTTGGCCTGAATGATAGTGCCCACATCAACACTGAAGCCTTTTTGAATAACATAATTCAACGATACCCTCTCATTTCTCACTTCACTAATATTGTTATTGGGCAAGAGTTTAGCACATACGAAATAGTGCCACACTTTTCATTTAGAAACATGCCCACTACAGAAAGTTTAGTGAAATCGGTGCCAGATCGTTTTCACGTGGTGTCAGGGTAGGACAACTTTCGAAGTATGTTTGTCGGATCGATTGCCCGCTCCTCACACAATTTGGAAAAGTCATTTTTATCTATATCGGCAGTCTATAGAACCTATTGATAGAGGTATGGTTAAAATGAAATCACTGTCCTTTGACATAAACTTTTAAATTCATGTGGTTTTTAGCATTTGCATAAAATTCACGCACAACTGGTATTAACCCTGATTGTGGTTGTTTTATGAGCAACTCCCAATTCCTATCCTCAATATCCTCCCTCATATAAAGCTCAAAGTCATCAAAACCCCATTCCTGAATACAATTTTTATGAACTGCCCTGTTATCATATCGTTTCTCAACTTCCTCGCTCACAAGTTTACTACTGTCAAAGGAACTTGATGAAGATGCCGAAAATTTTGATCTCTTTTTAGGTGGCATGATGCACCTTTCATGTGAAGAAATCCCATTAAGTTGAAGAAATGTTGAGGTGTTAGATCTTTCGTTCTCAATTCTAAAATTAATTCGTCCTCCCTAATTTGATAATTTGAATTCTACTTTACCTTTGAAACTTGTATTCCTTCCCAAACTTGGGATTTGTCCTACAAAACATAATGAGATTGTTACTAACAATAAAAATACCTTTCTAAAAATCATAAAGATTATATATATAATAAAAGAAAGATAAGGCTTGGGTTGCTTCCTAAGAAATACTTCTTTAAAGTCATTAGCTGGACTTTGTGCTGCTATTATTCTAGAACTTCTAGTTCAAGGCTTTCCTTTACGATGGGAAAATCATCTACGTAGTATTTAATGCAATGTCCATTAACCTTGAAATTTTCTTTGGTTGGATGGTGTAACTCAACCGTACATAAGGAAACACTTGGGATACCGTGAAAGGTCCGGACTATCTTGATTTCAATTTTCCTGAAAAGAGTTTAAGTCTGGAGTTGTATAATAGCACTTGAGCTTACACTCTGAAAATTCATTGTCTAATGTTCTTGTCATACCACTGTTTTGTCCTTTTTTTTGTAGATGGATGCATTCTCATAGGCTTCTCTTCTTAATTCTTCCATTTTATGAAGTTGGTACATTCGTGTTTTCACATCCTTCTTTAAATCCATGTTCAATTGCTTCAATACCCAGTATGCACTATGCTCAAACTCAATTGGTAAGTGACAAACTTTTTTTCCTTACACTATTCAGTATAACGACATTCCAATCGGTGTCTTGTACATAGTAAGATAAGCCCACAAAGCATCGTCCAATTTCTTAGACCAATCGTTTCGAGATGCATTCACCATGAGTTCAAAAATTCTTTTCAATTGTCTGTTAGAAGTTTCAACGTGTCAACTCGTTTGAGGGTGATAAGGCATGGCAATGCTATGTTGTATCCCATTCTTATGAAACACCGCCTCGAATAATCGATTGTGGAAGTGAGTTCCACCACTTATGATGGCTTTTAGTGATCCATAGTGGTTGAAATATGTTTCTTTATAAATTCTACCACCACCATTACATCATTGGTGAACAACGCCTTGGCTTTTGCCCATTGGGAGACTTAGTCCACTGCCACTAGACTATATCGATTATTATAGGACAATGGAAAATGTCCCAAAAAATCAACTACCATACATCAAATATTTCCACCTCCAGAATATTATTTAGTGGCATTTTGTGACGGGCCGATATGTTACATTTTCTTTCACATTTATCATATGATCTACATAAATTGTAGCAGTCCTTAATAATGTTGGTCAAAAGAACTCGCATTGAAGCACCTTCACTAATGTTTTAGTAGGGTCAAAGTGTCATCCATAAGCTAATGCATAAACTCGTGGTAGGATGGGCTTCATCTCATCCTATTGCACACATCTTCTGATTATTTGGTACACCCCTCTTCTGTATAAATTTGGATCATCCGAATAATATAATTTCACTTCGTGGAGAAGCTTCTTCTTCTGCTGATAGGTGAAGTCTGGATCCACATACCCATTTGTTAAGTAGTTGACAAGTCTGCATACCACAAAGCCTTTTCCACTTACAATAATTGTTCGTCTAGAAATATCTCATTGATATCCGCCTCATTTGAATCTTTCGATTGTTCTAGCCTCGATAAGTGATCTGCTACCTGGTTTTCTATTCCTTTTTATCACAAATTTCAATATCAAATTCTTGCAGTAACAGAACCCATCAAATCAGCCTGGGTTTAGCATCATTCTTCTCCAACAAATATTTCAAAGCTACATGATATGTATAGACTAACACTTTTAAACCAATTAGATAAGAACGAAATTTGTCAAAGTCAAATACTACTACTAGCATTTATTTCTCAATTGTTTAATAGTTGATCTGAGCATCTGTCAAAATTTTGCTGGTATAGCAGATGACATGCAATACCTTACCCTTATGTTGACCTAACACAGTTCGCACTGCGAAATCACTAGCATCACACATGAGTTCGAAGGGTAGTTCCCAATCTGGAGCCATTATAAAAGGTGCATACGTTAAGTTTGTTTTCAAAATGTTAAAGGCATGTAAACACTCATTAGAAAATTTAAAAGGCACATCCTCTTCCAATAGATTCCACAGAGGTTTTGTAATCTCTCAAAAGTCTTCAATGAATCTTCTGTAAAATCCAGCATGTCCTAAAATGCTTCTGATTCCTCTAATTGAAGTAGGTGGTTGAAATTTTTTGTTCATTTGTACTTTTGCTTTGTTAACCTCAATACCCCGTGAAAAGATCCTATGTCCTAACAATATTCCTTCCTTTATCATAAAATGATGCTTCTCCCAATTAAGCACTGGATTCTTTTTTTTTTCACACCTTTGTAACACTAATGATAAATGTTCCAAGCAGTTATTAAAAGAATCTCCAAATACTGAAAAATCGTCCATTAATATCTCGATATACGTTTCCACCATGTCAAAGAATAAGACCATCATGGATCGCTAAAATGTTGCAGGTGTTTTGCATAGGTCAAAAGGCATTCTTCTAAAGGCAAAAGTTTCATAGGAGCATGTGAAGGTCGTTTTCTCTTGATCTTGTAGAGCAATGGCTATTTGATTGTATCCTGAATACACATCCAGAAAGCAATAATGAGAGTGACATGCTATCATTTCCAACATCTGATTAATGGAGGGTAATGTGAAGTGATATTTTCCCATGGCATTATTCAGTTACCTGTAATCTATATACACTCTTCATCATGTTACTAATCGTGTTGGTATCAGCTCATTGTTTTTCGTTCTTCTCCATTGTTATTCGACCCTTCTTAGGCACCACATATACTAGACTTACTTAAGAACTATCTAATATAGGATAGATAATCCCTGCATCTAGCCATTTCAAAACCCTATTTCTCACTACTTCTTAAAAAGTTGGATTTAATATGTGTTGACCATCCACTGAGGGTTTTACCTCGTCCACCATTAAAATTTTGTGCGTGCAAAGAGTTGGACTGATTCCCCTAATGTCAGCTATAGTTCATCTAATTGCAGTTTTGTGCTTCTTTAGCACCTCCAATAACTTTTTCTCATCCTTCTCTGTTATATCATTAGCAATGATTACTGGAAGTATAACGGAGTTTCCTAAATATGATAACGTAGATAAGATGGCAAAGGCTTTAACTCAAGAGTTGGATCATTCTTTACTTAAGGTACAGGTGGTGATGGATTGGCCCCAAGATACTTATATTGCTAATGTCTCATTCTCATAGGTTGTTCAGCTAACTGTACATCACATTTAGTTCTTTTGGCATCCCTGACTCTGATTAGGGAATATCCGCTTTATATAGAATTGCTGGATGTTTGTCATCAAATGTATCAATTACAAGCTTCTCAAGAACATCTACTTGGCAATAGGTATCTGAAGTCAATGGGTGCTTCATCGCCTTGAACAAATTTAGCATAACCTGTTAATCTACCCGAAGAATCATCTTCCTATACGTCTTCTATAATTTCATTTGATCCTTTGATGGACCTGTTAGCTAGTTGTAAAGAGATTGTTGTAGGTCTTGCTTCTCCTAATTTAAGAAACCCATAAACAAAGAGTGTCATTAGGTTAACACTGTCACCTAAATCACATAATGAATGCTTAAAGTAATTCGAACTATGGTGCAAGGTATAGTGAAACTCCCTGAGTCCTTTAGCTTATGAGGTATTTTCTTCAAGAAAATTGCACTATATTCCTCTTTCAGGCAGACAGTGTCATGTTTTTCAAGCTTCCCCTTCTTGGAAAAAATTTCCTTCAAAAATTTGGCATAGCTTGGCATTTGTGCAATTGCATTTGCGAAATGGATATTTACGTGCAATTTCTTGAAAATCTTCACAAACTTAGCAAACTGTTTGTCTAACTTCTTGTTCTGCAATCGTTGAGAAAAGAGAATTGATGGTACATAAGTCTTAATGGGACTTGGTGGTCTAACTGTGGATATTTCTTTTCTCTCTTCATCATCTTTTGCAATTGGTACAGATTTTTCTTCTTCATCAACCTCTTCAACTTCTGTCTCTTTGTCTTTTCTGTCTAGCCGCTTCACATGTATCTTTGGCAAGTGTAATTAACTTCTAGTTGTAATATCTTTCCCTTGCTCCTTTGGATTTATCATTGTATTTCCTGGAAATGTCCCTTGTGGGCGTTCTGCAAGCTATTGAGCTATTTGACCAATTTGTGTCTCTAGTTTATTGATAGATGTTTGCTGGTTTTGAAAGTTTGTGTCAATTTGTTGGAACACTTTGTTTGTCTTTCGCATATACTGATTGAACATCTCCCCTAAACTTTATTTTTATCTTCTTGGGTATTATTTGAATCATTTCCTTGTTGATTATCTGACCATTGAAAGTTCGGGTGTTGTCTCCAACCTGGGTTATATGTTTGTCCATATGGGTTGAAATTGCGAGAATCATTTTGAATGAAGTTTACTTGTTCTTCAAGAAAATCTATAGACAAGCAATTTTTTGTGGGATGATTGGCTCCACACTTTTCACATACTAGACTGGTTATCATTACATGTGCTCCTTATGTTTGTGCTTTCACCAATAACTCTATATGTTTTGTCAAAATTGTTATCAGTGCATTGGTAGATGTTGTGCTATCCAATTCATAAATTCCAACTACATTTTGTGATACCACTCTTTCTGATGAAAATATCGAATGTGTCGTGGCAATTAACTTAAAGTAATCGATGCATTGTTATACATATTTTCTAATGATCGATCCACAAACAGATGAATCCCATCTGATATTTTTACAATGGTGATAGTCAAGTGTAGAAGTATTGCACTTGATTACCTATGATGATCTCATGGTTTGGACACTTTCTCATTAACTCCTTGAATTTGTTCCATGTCTCGTGATAGCTTTCCTCATCTCTCTGCAATCTGATTTTTACTACTTTTGCCAGTGAAAAAAAATTTGTTACAGAATTTTCTAGTTAATTTCTCCCATGTAGTAATACTTCCATGAGGTTCAATATCTAACATTTCCAATGTAACATCTGGCAATGTATAGGGAAATAATCGCAATTTGATAGCGTCTTCGTTGACGCCTGAGGCATGAAAATTTCGACAATTTCTGAGGAAATTTGATATATGTGTGTTTGGGGTTTCATGATATAGACCATAAAATTGGAGAGAGTTATTGGTCAAGTTAATCCAATCGCCCTTATCTGAAATGTGTTCACCCAAAAATTTAGATATACTATATTGGAGTGAGCGAATATTGCTATGGGTGTCAAGAACATTGAAACTAGCAAGTTCCCTCCATTTATTTACACACGCTCATGTTGCTGATCTAGTGGCGCCACTACTCTATCGACAATTTGTCTAATTGGCTGCATAGAAATATGGATATTTTGATCATCGGCCATTTGATTTTGTTGTTTTTGTTTGTGCTCTTTACGTTTTCGTCTGAAAATACGTTTTATCTCCAAATAAAACAGTTCAAGATCGTCACATTGGGTATGGAGTATAAAACAAATACCTTTTATCTGTTAATAGAATATAATAAACAAATCGAATAACAGTTAAAAATTAAATAAAGTAAAACTAAAAGTAAATAATTCCCTGGCAACAACTCTAAAAACTTGTTGCATTTATTCTATTGCAAGTTTATGATATCATAACAAGTGGTACAGTGGACTTTTGAGTCCAGATTATCGTTTCCATGAAAACTATACTATAGAATTTAATCACATTTTTCTAACCCCTATTTGACGAAAGCAAACAAATAAATATATGTTGTCGTGAATTTTTTTGTTTAAACACTTGAAATTAATTAAAATGCACACAAAGATTAATGGAGAATTCAAATAATAAATGGATATTAGGGCCAAACAATTTCACTTATTGATCACCTTTAAGTCTTAATTCAAGATTCAAGAGTCTAATGTAGTGTTCGATCGAATTCTTCTATTGTATTCAATTTACCCATCTCGAGCTCTCATTGAGCATATTTAACTATTTTAATCCTATATATCTATGTGAATCAACATTCGTTAAACAAAATATTAGTTTTAAGAATTCATATAATGATCACAATATTTAGTATAGGTATCTTTACACGTTATACTAGTATACCAAATTTTACCTTATGGTCTAAATCTCAAATTCACCTCTCAATTCGTAAATGACTCATCAAAAAATCGTTAAATTAGTGATCAAGTAATTTAACGATGTTAAACTCAAAGCAAAGTCAACACGTGTATTATAAAAATAACAAGAATCTTGAATAAAAGAAATAAAGTGTTAAGTAGATTACACTATTCGCCGTAATATAAAATTTAGCTACTCATAATGCAAAAAGAAAACAAGAAATTGTTATTGAAGATATTACCAGATTTTGAATAAAGATATAGAAAATGAAATTAATCTTGCACCAAGATTTTCCTCTTCCAATCAATACTTTAAATCTTGAGTTTCTTGATTTTTTTCTCCCTTGAATTGCGTTCTTCATCTCTAGTTGTTTTCTCTTTCTCTCAATGTGTGGAATCCATCAAAAGTGCCAAGTAAATTGTATTTATACTCCCCACGTTTGTATGAATGTGACATTTATTGTGGACTCTAAATTTGGCAAAAAAGGGGGGGACCTTGTCATCTACAGGCGGCGTTGCCACACAAAACCCTGTGGCGCCACAGCGCTTGATGTGTGGCGCCTTCTGTCCCTTTCAAGATGGTGCCACACCTCTGGTGTGCTGCTTTCGTAGCATCGGGCGTCACTCTTCTTTCCTTGATATTTTGGTTTGACTATTTTGCTCCTTTCGTTACCATGACATGGCTTTGTTATCTTTTCTTTCCCTGATTTTCGTCATCTCACCACTCCTATAAAAGAACACTAATGAACATAAAAATGTTCACTACTCGTAATCTCTAGCTCATAATTAAGTTAAAAATGAAATAAAATTCGTGAGTAAAGCACACTCGTTAGATAGTGAGGGAGATAAGGTGGAATAGGGTGGGTGGGGGTGTCGGTGGTATGGGGATTGAATGGATATATCTTTATTTTTGAATAAAAATTCTCTTATTTGATTTATGAAATTAAGATTTAAAAATATAGGGTAAGAGTTAATTTTTCCTTAAATTAGTGTGCAATTATGCAGCATTTCTAACACGGTTTAGTGAATAGCTCACTCCTTTTTGGAGCCAAATGATTGATTTGTCCCTCTGTATATTATTGGGTAGGTTTGTACCATTTATGTGATGGAACACTTTCAAGAAGGGAAAAATAGAAATAAAATGAATAAGTTGGAGATTTTAATCAAACATATTTAGCCCCTGTTTAGCCCCCATTATAATGAAAGGAATAGTAATTTTTTGGAGAAAGTATAGTTAAAAAAGAAGGAAAAATTTATGAGTTTACATGTAATATTATTTTATTAGAGAATGTATGATTGATAAGAAGAAATAAAAAAAAAATGAATTATAATTTAATGAAGAATAATGGGGTCCAAAGGGGGCTTAAATAAATGATGGGTCCGTTTCACAGTATTTAAATTTTAATTTCAAATTTGAAATCATCATTTTAATTTTTTTCCTAAAGAATTGAGTTTAATGTGAAATACAAAAAATTCCAGCATATAGCCCAATCTATTAAATTTGTACAAATGAGTTCTTTACTTTTTTTTTTTTTTTTAGCATTTTCTTTTCTCCACTTTTAAAATTTGTAGCACGCCGATCTTCAATTCTCTTATATGTTACTGTTATATAGTCAAAATTTGAATTAAAAGAAAAATTATATATTATTTTAAATAAAAAATATTATTCATTCTCACCATCTCTCGCCCCCATATTCCCCATTATAAGGAAGGAAAGAAAAATAGACTAGTCAAGCGGGGTGGAACCATTTAAGGAGGATGAACGTCGGAGTGGGGGTTGCAAGGAATTTTGGGAGGGGATAGTTGTTAGGGGCAAAGAATTCCACAAGAATTTGAGTGAAGGTTGCATGAGAAGCAAAAGTGTAGTTGCACCGAGTTTGTAAGAGGCCACAATGATGGGATGAAAAGGGAGTTGCGAGGCCTTGAGCGATGTGGGTTTTCTTTTTATTCAAAGGTCCTCGAACTATTCACTTGTAGCATAGAAAGAAGGAAAAAAGGCCCTAAAAATTTCTTAACTTTACCATATCCAAAAGTTTCATAGTGTTTTATGGATGAATTCCATGCAATCATCAAAGTCTTGAAAGACTTTATTCTTGTTGATTAAACTACTTGTACACACAAAGTGTACATTTTGATTGACACTCCCCTATGTATCAAAAAATTTACAATTGATTGGAAAATGTGATGTCAAAATCAATGTACTAAACTTGCCAACTCACATATTAATAAACCAACGTGTCAACCTTTATATACATTTAACAAGTCTTGCGTACATTGCAAGCTTGTATGTATACACAAAGTCCACCATCTATGAGCCTAGTTACACTTTGTTGACGAAGAATTTTATTTTATTTTTATTTATTTTCTTACTAAAATTAAATGTTTACCCATTTTACTCACAAATGAGGGTTGTGTGTTTCTTTAACCACAATATGGATGAAAAACGTCTTTGAAGATCAAGGTGATCTAAAATATACTAATAAAGCATTTTTTTTTAATGTACATGCTATTATAACCAATGTTCTAAAAGGCGCACATAAGCGTTATCAAGGCACTGTCTAGACGCGATGCGCGACATCAAGGCGCATCCTAAACGCGATGCGAGACGGAAATGCCCAGCCACTAGCGGTCAACGATTGTCGTTGACCCAATCGTTGACCGCTAATACATGCCTAGGCGCTATTATGCACCCTTGTTATTATTATTTTTTACAATTTTTTTTAGTTAAAATTTAAATATTGATTTACATTTGAAACTTAACTTTTTGTTGGAAACATTTGAAAAAATTATAAAATTTCTAAAATATGTTTTAAATGTTTGATAGGAATTATTTTTAATTATTAAATGATTTTTTGATTGATTAAGAATTAAAATAATATTAAAATTAAAAAAATGTACTTTTATGCTTTTTCACGCATATGCCTAGCCTAAGTTCGTCTAGTCCTTAACTTGGCCTTCACGCATTGCCACGTATTACGTCTTTTAGAACACTGATTATATCACATTATATAGATCGGGGGACCTCCGTTTTACAGAGGAAAAATCGAAGATTTCACATATTCCTTAATAATATCTCCATGTTTGGTATAGCTTAAAATTTTACTCCATTCACCTAATTTATATAGGCTGACTTTCCTTATTTTTTTATCCTAATTATATAATCATGTTTCTTTATTAAGAATGTTTTATTTTATTTGTTTAGTAATATACCCATTTTTTATATTCCTAATTATTATTATTACTAATAGTTGTTGATAATTAAATAAAGGTAAACTGAAAAAGCATTTGACAAATTTTTTTAATAACATTAAATAAGATTTCTTAATTGATGTGAAAAACAAAATCAGCATATATAAATGTGACGGATGAAGTAATAATTTTTAAGTCAAAATCAACATTTAAATTTAGCCACATATTTCAATGGAAGCCATAACTTTTGAACCACGTATTTCATCAACTTTTATCAAAATTTACTAAAAAAAATTAATTTTCAACTATATCAAATAGGGACATATATAAATTACTCTAGGCAAAGGGATGATACGATTGGCATGAAGCCTCTTAGATGGCCTGCAATACGAAATTAAGTTTTAATTTTGCTTTCAAAGCATGCTTTAATATCTCTATCTTTATCTATATATGTGTACGGAATAATGCTATGTATACATTCAATGACTTATATTGTATTTGACTTCCAATTAGTTTTCAAAAAATTGTGGGGGAGAAAAGTGTATTTATTTAAATTGTCAAATAGGTGTTAGTAGCTTGAGACAATGTAAACAATGATGTAAAAGATGATGTATATGTAGAATAATTGATGTGTGCATGATTATATTAATAAATTAGCAATCACAACTTGTCTGATAATTACTAATTGTTAACTAATGAGTCAATCCCAATAAGATTGGCATGTACAAATAACGATTAGATTAATTGACATTTTTTAAGTTTTGATAAATTTAAAAAATTACATTATGTTTAATGTTTAACAATTATGACATCAAACCAAAAGGATTACAAGTTGAATATAATTTGATTTTTTTGGTGGCACAATTATTGTCTGCCGTCAAGTCAACCCATAAGAAAAAGCAAAAATATTATTACATATGCAATGAACCTTAAGTGCCATCATTTAATGGGTGTTGGAAGCCGAACCCTAAATTCTATATTATTATTTTTTAAACAAAACTAGTGGTATACACGTGCAATGCATGTGTTAGAGTTTAGTTGGGTACCTAATAGCGTGAAGTGATTTTTAGTAATTTTATACAAATTTAGAGCAAATATACGTCATAATTGTCCAAAATCGAAAAAACAAAACAATTTGTACATATCACCTAGTGATTTGAACGTGCTAGATACTAATTCACTGGCGGTGTTTATGCATCTTGTAATTTTGCATATTTTTGGATCTTAACTTGATGCAGGCTATGAGTTGGATGTCATAGACTTGCCTCATCAAGATCATGCATTGGTAAAAGAACAAAAATAAAATACAATCAATGCATGTAAAATCACAATAAAACCTGATTTTAAGGAAGACCACCAAATTCACAGTGATTAAAAGAAGAAAAAAAATGTTATTGTTGCTCAAACAACCTAACTCCCAGCTTCCAACTAATATAAACCAGAAAATAAGAAGGATAAAAAATTATATATCGAATGACATCAATATGTTTAAATTGAGCTAGCGCAACTTAAAATGTTTAGCTGCTCTTAGCACATCCAAGGAAGAAGAAGAATTGGCAAAAATAGCTTCAAGCTTTTCTTCAGCGACTTTCTCAATATCTTTAGCACTATATGGTTTCTCGTTGAAAAATTCCTGCGAGAATGCCAGAAAGCACTACCACATGACACTTGCAGCAGATATGTATGAACATCTAAGATCAATTAAACAATTAAATAAGGCATATAATAACGAAGGCAAATAAAAGATGTAAACCATGGTATGAACAATGCAGATATATAACAAAAATATGCATGTGCTTGGCTTTTAAAAAAATAGTAACTCCATAATCTTCAATGAAAATAACTTCTACCTAAATATATACCTTGATAGCGAGGATTGGATCAGAAGATCCATGAGTAGATGCAAATCATACACGGTGTCCTTCAACATCTGAGTGTCTTGATTGTGCTTATCGCCTCTTGAGGTTTCATACCAAGGTTTATCGCTAGTACCATCTGATATACGCCAACAATCAGCTTTTTATAAAAAATGGCATAAAAAAATTAAAAAGAATAAGAGTAGCTTTAGAACCCAAAATTATATAATATGCAACACTATCACCTTCCTGAATATAGCAATGTATCATCCAGCACAAATAGAAACTGTGTCATGAATGTGGAGGTGAAGTCACTTACAACAGCTAAGCGGCATTCAACAACTCTGTTATTGTAATTAGTTGCTGCAGTAACGGCTTTGTGAGATTCAGCAAATGAATGAGCTACGACAAAGGTTCCACCAGTAGGGAGTCATAAGTCAGTTGCACGAATGGGGTTAAAATTGATGAGCTCTGCAAAGCCAGATTGAGCTATCATATAGATTGCCTGTCAAATGAAGCGATTAAATTATTTCAAAGTTGTGGGACTTGACATTAAAGATCATAAAAAAGAAAACCAATATAACAAATATTACCTAGGATTACAGGAAACAAACATTATAGAATACACATGAGCGAACTTTAAGTGAAGAGATAGTAACAAGTATAGCCACCATTTCAGTCTAACAATTCTTTAAAATGTTTATAGAAATTTCGGAACACATGATTCCTAGAAACTATAGGAAGAATTTAACGTACCTGGTCTATTCCACCGGATTGGGTGCCAATGTGTCTTTCACATTCACAAGTAAGTTGGACAAGCTCTTTCTGTACAATTTTAAGAAAATGGAATCAGAAATAGAAGCAAAAAGCAGAGAACTGATATCAGGATATGTAATATTTCATGTAAATCAATGCCTTGGATCTGATTTATGTGAGCAAAGGGTCATGATACCTTGGGGAAGTTCATACCAAATGCAGCCATTATGGTAATTGTAGAAGAGCAAACAAATGGTGCAGAGTTGGATAGTCGAGACCTTACAGGATAAAAATGTACGACATAAAAAATGAAATAACAAAATCAATCAAAATCCTCCTCTCAGTTCGAGAATGTGGTGCAATGCTAATTGCTAGGCTTCGATTAAAACAATTAACTAGACGAGTCACATTCCTATTGGAACTATGCCATCAACCATGATATCAAGTCTTAAGGGTTCGCCAACATTCATCCCTTTTGATTTGGCATGCTTGTAGAAGCCTTTATATCTGCAAAATCAATATTTGGCAATGAAAATTGTAAAACAGCGCATAACATTTTTCGAATGTTGACTTAATACCAAGAAATGGACCACCACCATCAGTTTTCCCTTGAGTTGAGACCAATTAAGATATACACAAGTATTATATTACTCCAGTATATGTTATAAGAACTATGGCGGTTTAATTTCTTACCCGCAAATGAAATGGTGACCTATTTGTGATTCTTCAAATCAATTTCCTGCAAGATAAAATCAACTCAAATTTTACATGCCACATTAGATTATAAAAGAAGCCTCTGATCCAAGTTACTGTCTTTTAAATGTAATATACACACAGTTTCTACTTACAAAATTGCAAAGGAAATTGCTGGATTGCACCCATTAAATATTTTACCATTCTAAAGATATCTTATTCACAGGTGCTCCCAAACAAAGTGAATTACCATTTGTTTGAAAATTATTTATACAAAATCCTTATGACAAATTTTAAAATTTATTCTAAAACTAACAAAATCTCAATACAGAGTAAAATCAAATAGAAGCAAACAACGAAAATTCATAATTACAAAATGTTGACAATTCCATCTAAAAAATCAAATCTTCAATACTAAAACATATTAAAACGCGTAAAAAAATATTTTTTTTCTACCTAACAAACTCTTGAATATGTATGTAGAAATGGATAGAGTAGAATCATTATACCTGGCCATTGATTTGAAAAAGTGTTGTTAAAATCAATGGTTTAAAGTGTTGCCATGTTGAAATAATCAATGGTTTAAAGTGTTGCCATGTTGAAATAATGTCATCTATGATGTCAAACTAAATCTATTCCAAGTAGCAGTTTGAAACCTATGTTGGAAAAATTGTGGGGCCACACATTGTATATATGTTCAAATGTGTAATGCTATCATAAGAATTTAGTCAATCAAGTGATCCATTAATACTACTTTTGGACTATTGGGTATTAAGTGTCATGGAAATAAAGTGTGGATA
>CAIGRP010046623.1:0-17115 GCA_903798385.1 Fraxinus cuspidata
ATAAAAGAGGACGCCACAATCAAGGATGGAATAATCGATTGATAAGTCAAGGATGAACGCTACATAGAAATCTGATATGTTCAATTTAGTTCTCAAAGAACAAAAGAGAAGTTACTCTCAATTTTATGAATAAAACAATTGCCCCTTTATTGAAAGAAAAAGAGTACAATTTATAATACTATGGCCACAGAAGATTAGCCTTAGAAATCCCAAAAGATTGCAACAATAATTCCTAAAAATATGCTAAAGGCAACGAAAAAAAGGAAAAGTTGAAAATAAAATGTACTTAAACTAAGATAATTTCGGCCTCAATTTAAGGAAGTCAAACCTGAATTTAATTCCTTAATATTTCAGCCTAAAATTGTGCAACAAGAATGAAACAATTAATTTCAGTCCTAAATGAGCTCCAAATTTACCTATTAATTTTCTTAGACTTGAATCATGCTTAGGGCTGGAGATTTCGTTCATCACCATCAATGGGAGTCCACGTGCTTTCTTGAGCCCAAATCCCTAGAATCAACCCACTTAATACATTTTCGAATTTCTTAGCATGTGCTTTTGTAACTGGACCAATGGGAACTTGAATTGGATCAGCATTCCATGACCTCGTGCTAGCCATGTCCTCATTAGTACCTGTATGAACTATTGGCAATCATTGTCTATTTCCAACTCACAATTGATCATGACCCTTGTAGTCATGAGCAAGACTTAAATTTTCTATATCTGGAGTAACATGATGCGTTGCCCCAATGTCGAAGGAAAAAATTGAGTACCTTGATAGAATTGATTGTTTGACACCGACAGAGAAGATGGTGCTGTTATAAAACTAGAAAACCTAATTGATTAATTGTCAAGATCCTCCATATAAAATTACCAAGAAAATTAATAATGTGGAACATACCTTAATTCTTTGAGAACGATTCTTTACTAGTAGGATCTTGATACCAAATCTTAAATTTTGATTATTGACACTTTAGGTTCTTGAGTTCTTGATCTTGATATTGACTTTTTGCTCCATAATCTTAATTGTCATGTTTTACATTTAATTGCTCAAACCCTTCTTGTTGATTCATTTTTTTTTCAATCCTTGTTTTTGATTGTGAATTTTGAATCTTTCTCTTCAATATGCTTTCTCTTGTATTCTTATATTGATAGGATGATACAAAGAATGTGAAGTTGCATATGAATTGGGACCATAACCATATATATAGTTTCCATATGTATTTAGCTCATCGTCAAATAAAACCCAAAATGGATCCGGTCTCTACACATAATCCGGTCCACATTTTATTTAGATGCCATAAGCCGAACAATTTAATTCTTTATTATATCACTTTAATTGAGTTCAAGTTTAAGATAGCTTTATACACAATTAATTACATTTATAGGACTACGATGACAAATTAATAAACCTAACAATCTCACACTTAGACCACATATGTTACTTTATAAATATGTATAACTTTACGATGTCAAAACTTTTGCTAAACCTAACAATCTTTTTTATTGATTATATCAATATAGTATCAAAACGGTCATCGTTACAAATATCATAACTAAATCCTTAATGGTCATGTATATCAAAACAATTAAAAGACACAGATCAAGTGTGGATGTCTAGTATGCAACACACATGTGAGTATTATACTCAAAAAAGACCTTGGGTGGTAGCCATTTAGTAAATGGATCAATGATTATGAAGTTTGTCCTAATATGCTTTATAGAAACATAACAACTCTGAATTCTTTCCTTGATAACTAGGAAACTTAATGCTTATAAACTTTGACATCATCAGGATCACATTCCATACAAGACTCCTATTGTCATAGAATAACTAAAGTGGTCTTTTAAATTAATCCAAAATATGTAATCTAGTGACAATATTTTACAGTCATATTCTATGATCAGAATCAGAACATCCAATGATCTCCAATTGGTCCGATTTTTCTAAATGTGATCATGTAATCCTTAGAGCTCTATAAATACTAAATAACCTAATGGCTACTTTCCAAATTCCCATCCTAGAGTTGATTAAATATCTGCTTAACATTCCAACGATGAATGCTATATCCAAATGTGTGCAAACCTAAGTATGCATTAAATTCTCAATTGTTCAAGCATAGAGAATTTTTTGTATTTTTCTTTATTTAAATTTATCCTTGGAACATTAATTGAGACTAAACTTGTCTCCCTTAACAATAGAAGTATCACCTGATTTACTTATCTGCATCCAAAATCTTTTAAGAACCTTACTGATATAACTCTTTTCTGATAATAAAAAATACACCGAGAATGATCCTTGTGTATCTATATCTTTAATACAAAAAAGACGTTACCAAGATTTTTCATTGTAAAATTTCATAATAAAAATCTCTTGATTTTGTGCAAAAGCTTATATCATTGTAGGCAAGCAGTATGTAATCGACATACAATACCAAAAAATATGCTTACTCCCACTGAGCTAGTGATGTGATATACACAATCATCAACCGAATTCATCTCAAAACCAAATGATATAATTATTTGATGAAATTTGTAATATCATTACAGGAAACTAGCTTAAGCCCATATATGAATTTATTTAATTTGTAAACCATCTGACGAAGCTTAAGATCAAAATGTGTCACATATGTCATAATTGTCCTAAAAGAGTATTCTATAGAAATCGGATAAAAAATCTCTTTAATGTTAATGCATTCCTTTTGAGTAAAGCTATTTGAAATAAGACGAGACTTATATCTCTTAACATCACCCTTTGAATCCCTCTTGATTTTGTATATCCAGTTACAACCAATGGGCTTCTCACTTTTAGGCAATGAGATGAGTTCCCAAACGTTATTGTTACATATGAACTTTATCTCTTCATGCATGACATCAATCAACTCTTACGAATTATTCCTTTGAATGGCTTGATGAAAGTTGATTGATTAGATCTTTTTTTTATCAATCCATGCCATCCTTATTTTCTTTGAGAAAGAGTATAAAGTCATCTGAAATTGGATTTCCTAAAATGGCATTTTTTCTTGAGGTTGTTGAGTTTGTTTTCCTGGAACAATATCTTGATTGTGTATAGGGAATTTTGTAAATATTGTCTTGATTCAAAATTGCTTCTTGAACAAGATATAGAATAAGAATTTGTTCCTTATCCCGATCATTGTCAATTGCAATAGAAGAAATATATACATATTCTTCCTCCAAGGAAAACTCTACATCCTCAAGGAATTGAACATTTCTCGTTTCGAAAAATGACCTAACAGTGGGATCTTTAAAAAGGTACATATTCTTCCTTCAAGATAAAATTCTTAACTTTATAACCTTATCTCCTAGTGCAAACTCTACATTCTTAAGGAATCAGACATTTTCCATTTTCGAAAATTAACCTAATAATGTGATCTTTTAAAAAAATTTGCAACCCCTTGACAATTGCTTTCCTTGGAACTTTGTTGAGAATTTAAGTTGCAGTTTTTAGTTTTTAGTACTTCTACATAGAGAAATTCTGATGTACTGTGGGATGATTTCACATTCCTCTAGAAATTTAGCAAAAGGCTTTAACATTGTTCTCCTGATTAGTCATATCTCTCATAGTATTCACCACTATGGTAAGTTTGACTTATTAAATTCTTTTACAGAGTTGTTTTTCAACATCAACCTTGTATGCTTTGAACATGTCCAATGTATGAGATTTCTCATAGATGAGATATAGGTAGCCATAGTGAGAAAAATATCGTATTAACATAATAAATTATTATTGACCATTCTAAGAAGTCGAATTGAATAGCCAACAGATATACGTATGAATTACTTATAAGACGTCTGAAGTCCTATTGACACCTAATCTCCTTATGTTTGTTTGCTTTTTCCTTACTGTAATTAACATAAACACTTAAGTCTGCAAAATTAAGGAAATCAAGAATTCATTCAAAGTCAAACTTACCATAGTGGTGAATACTATGAGCGATATGACTAATCAGGAGAACAATGTTAAAGCCTTTTGCTAAATTTCTTTTTTAGATGCAACCGTATTAAGCAGATATAGGTTATCGTAACCGGATAAAGAACGAGTACCCACAATATTTGAACTAAGAAAAAGATGAAACTGACTATTTTCAATTGAACAAAAGTAACCAAGTTTATCCAATGTAGAAATAGAAATCAAATTCCGTTGAAAAGACGGTACCGCAAATATCTCTTTTATATTCAAATCATAACCAGTCTTTAATAATAACCTAAAAGTCCATATAGCCTCAAGCTTAACTAATTTGCCATTGTCCCACATAGATGAATCTTTCAGCATCAATTAACTTTTGCCTATTTAGACAACCTCGCATAGACACACTTATGTGAGTTGTGGCACTAAAATTTTCACTAAGTGTGTCTAGGTCAATAAACTAAATTAAGTTCAAAATAAACTAAAGTGACAAGTGTACTTTTCTTTACACACCAAGCATGGTATTTAGTACAGTCTCTCTTTATGTATCCTAGATTTTCACAAGAGTAACAGCCAAATTTATCCTTTTCAGGCTTTCACAGTGTATTTTGAACCGAACTGGATGCAACTTTCTAGTTTTTTATAACTTACCCTTACAGGTACTTGCTAAGTGAGTAATATTAGTTTTATCTTACTTTAGCCTTTCTTTTTCGTACACACAATATGAAATGAGCTCATTAAGTGTTCACTTCCCTTTTAACACTTGTAATTGACCTTAAATTAACTGCATTGTGCAAGAATATAAATCATAATTAAATGCACGAATAAGTCATCAAACAACTAAACCTTTAATACTTTTAGTTTTGAAGTAAGATGAGATATCTGCATGATGTACTCTCCCTTATGTTTTCTTTACCCTTATACTTTAGTGAAAGCTAAGTTCGCTAAAAGTATGCTAGTTCCGGCCTTATCGCCTTTTGCAAAACATTTTTTTTTAATTTCATCAAAAAAGTCCTTGGCTACCTAGTTACATTATCTGACACGTCCCTGAATGTTGCTGGAATTTCATGTTTCATGATCATAAGACTTATGCGGTTTGAATGATCCCACTTATCCCATTTTTTTAGCGGAACTTTTATCTGTAAGAATAGTGGGTTGTTCACTCCTAAATGCAAGGCCTAGATTAATGCTGCCAAGAACAATATAAACGTTCTCTTTCCAGCCCTTAAACTTTGGTTCTAGCACAATAATTAAATTGATATTGGCATATATTGCAGAAGTTGATGGATTAACTGAATAGAGAACTTAAACCTAATTAACATGTTCACATAAGAATCTGTATTGGACAATCAGTAGTTTCAAATAATGGTGAATTCCATCACAATAGACCAAACACAACATTGATATTTAGTCTTTGGACATGAATACCAACTTGTAAGTGGCACTCTTGGTATAGTAATCAAATATTGACAATAAATCCGATCACACATCAAGTCTATCTTTGGATCAACTCAATATTCACATAATGGAAAACTTTACAATTATCACATATTTATCACCACATGTGTGTAAATAATTCGACCAAACATATTAACCTTCATTTGGGCCAGTCAATACTCACATGAATTACATACACACAATCTTCCTAATATTCCAAATAAATTAATTTAGGCAAGAGATGTCACATTGGTAAAATTCGCATCCCAAAAATTGAGAATTCTCAAGTATGAATTTCAACAAAAAAAAAAAATCTTCCTTTAATCTTAATAGTTTAACATGAAATCTGCTTTGATACCACTTGTTGAAACTTTATAGAATTAGAAACCTAATTGATTAATTGTCAAGATCTTCCATGCCAAATCACTGGATCTTGATACCAAATCTTGAATCTTGATTATTGGCACTATTGGTTCTTGAGTTCTTGATCTTGATATTGGCTTCTTGCTCCATAATCTTGATTGTCTTGTTTTTCAATTTAATTGCTCAAATCCTTCTTTATTCTAGTTTTTTTTTCTATCCTTATTCTTGATTGTGGGTTTTGGATCTTCCTCTTCAATATGCTTTCTCTTGTATTCTTGTATTGATGGGACAAAGAAAAGTTACATATGAATTGGGGACCATAACCCTATATATATAGTTTCCATATGTATTTAACCCATCGTCAAATACAACCCAAATGGATTGGGTCTTTACACATAATCCGACTCACATTTTATTTAGATGCCATAAGCCTAACAATTTAAAAACTTTATTATATCATTTTAATTGAGCTCAATTTTAAGCTACAAAATTAATTACATATGTAGGCCCACAATGATAAATTAAAAAACCTAACAAGTGCCATCCACATCATGTGTGCCTGAGGAGCCTGGCATGATGAATTATGTCTTTGGGTATAGCAGTATCGGCACTTATTTGCCGTTTGATTCTTAAACACACAAATTTGATGGGTAACTTTGCCACGTTATGGGAATGAAGGCCAAAAAGGACCCGATATGGTGCTTGGCATAGAAATTGACGAGTGAGGCAGTGTTATCATGGAAGAGGTTTTATAGGCAGCATTTGTAATAGGTAATTCTTGACAACTTTTTAGGAGAATCTCGTGGGCAGTAAGTTGCCCATGGAGTTCATGAAATGGGACAGGCTCGGGTCTCACAGTAAGAGCAGTTATGATGGCATGAAATTTTGCTCCAATGTCGAGATTGATAATTGCATTGAATTCTGCTGGTGAAATAGTGCGACTAGCAATGACGAGTCCATCAGCTAGTGAGACATAAATAAATCATGCTTCTTCAATTCTTGTAATTCTATGTGAAGTTTGAAGTTGCCAGTTCTGTGAAACTGAACCAAAGGATTTTGATAAGGCAACCCAAAAGGAAATGGATGAATCAAGTCCAATCACATAAGGAAAAATCTCTTCACTTAGTGAGGATAATAACCAAGCAAGGAGCATTTGATCATTTTTATGCTAGTTAAGATATTCGGGGTGTTATCTCAGGTGGATAAGTGGTGGTAGTATTGGTTTTGGGTGGTAATGAATGATTTTTCCAAGCTAAATAATTTTTGGTATTAAGTTTTATAGCAAAAGAATGAGGGGACAATGTTGTAGAGGGTGAAGTGGATCTATGAAGGAAGAACAATAGCTGTTGAGGTGTTTGACATATTGTTGCTTATTGATCTGAAACCATGTAGAGGAAAATAATGAAAAGTAAAATATGTTTTTCATGTATTTGAATGACAATATATAAACCTATTTATACAAGTATATGAGATAAGAATACATCAAATAATGAGATAAGAATATAGCAAACAAAGAAACTAACCTAATCAACTCCTAATGTTAATCACCTAATACACGGTAATTGATACATTATCAATAACAGTAAGAATATTATCCTTTATCCCTTAACAATTTTGAGGGCTTTGCGTTGGTCATGGGGTCTTACTATGAAAGGTGGCTATTGGGGTGTATTTCTAGGCATGTCTTCGCTCTCATTAATTGGAAATCCTTGATAAGTTCGGGATAATTTGAACTCTCTAAAGATTGAAACTCTTTGATGAGATTTGAATAGTTCTTCAACTAAGAATATGATGAAAAACGATCTTACGTATGATTACTCTCTAAAATTGATATATCATGTTGTATTTTTGTACAAGTAATATGCATTGGGTACGCAAACATAAAGAAATCTAATTAATTTATTAAAACAATTAGATAAACTAATAAATTGTGAAAATAATGAAAATACACTTCAACTAACCAAACAAAGAAAGAAACAACAATAAACTTAAAACATGACCACAAAATTTGAAAACGTCATATGTGAAAAATGTACAGAATCAATAAACGCTTTCGAATTGTACTCATGGACTAAAAAAATTGACAATCGAGCTAAAAGTTGTGCATGTTTTTGTAAATGCTGCTCGTTTTTGGCACATCATTTTTATTCCTTCTATGGGATAAATAGAACTAAGGTTGATCCTTCTTTAATACCCACCTTGACATTTAGTATCTTGCTTGTTGAACTGAAACTCTCGAGTCATGTAGCTCTTACACGTCCCTCAATGGTTTCATTGACATTCTTTGCTCACGATCTAGTTATCGGCGAATCTGAACCATGCAATGGATAGGGCTAACTGGCCTTCCATGATTCTCATAGTTACCAACTGATGTGAATCCCTTTGTAGGGAGTACTCAGAAACCCACGCAAGATTTGATCTAAACCCCCAACATGCTAAAAACCTAGTTATAACATTGATCCATGATTTCTTGACAGACTCACGGTTGGGATGGTTGAATGCCACAAAGATTGGAAATCCTTGATAAGTGCTAGACAGTTTGAACGCTGTAAACATTGAAAATCTTTGATGAGATATTTCTTGAATCAAGACTCAAGGTTGAAATATTTGAATGCCACAAAGATTGGAAATCCATGATAAGTTCTGGATGGTTTGAACGCTACAAAGATTGAAAATCTTTGATGAGTTCTGAAAAGTTCAACTATGGACAAGATGAAAAGAGAAAATCTAACTTATGATTACTCTCTAAAATTGATATCATGTTGTATTTTTTATCAAGTAATATGCCTTAGGTAGGCAAACATAAAAAAAATCTAACTAACTCATAAAAAGAATTAGATAAATTAATGAATTAACTCAAAACTAAAAAAAGAAACAAAGAACAATTAACTCAAAACTTGATCCACAAAGTTTGAAAATGTCATATTCAAAAAATGTACAGAATCGAAAAACGGTTTCAAATTGTACTCGTGGACTAAAAAATACGACAATCGAGCTAATTGTTATGCATGTTTTCGTAAACCTGCTCACTTTTTGCACATCATTTTTAATCTTTCTCTTAGAACAATAGAACTAAGGTTGATCATTCTTTAATTCCCACCTTGAAATTTAGTGTCTTGCTTGTTGTACAGAAACTTTTGAGCCACGTAGCTCTTATACGCCCCTCAATGGCTTTATTGACCTTCGTTGCTCCTGATCAAGTTATCGGCCCATCTGAAAATTGCAATGGTTCCTTCCTAACTCGCCTTCCACGATTCCCATCGTTGCCAACTGATGTGATTACTGTTGCATGGAGTACCCAAAAACACACACAAGATTTGATCTAAGCCCCCAGAAGTTAAAAACCTAGTTATAACATTGATCCACGATTTTTTAAATCAAGACTCAAGGTTGGAGTGTTTGAATGCTACACGGATTCCAAATCCTTGATAAGTTTTGGATAGTTTGAATGCTTCAAAGATTGGAAATCTTTGATTAGATTAGAATAGTTTAACTAAGAACAAGATGAAAAGCGAAAATCTTACTTATGAATACTTTCTAAAATTGATATCACGTTGTATTTTTGTACAAGTAATATGCATTGGGTAGGCAAACATAAAGAAATCTAATTAACTTGTTAAAACAATTAGATAAGCTACTAAATTGCGAAATAATGAAATACACTTCAACTAACTAAAAAAAAAAAAAAGAAAGAACAATTAACTCAAAACTTGACTCGCAAAGTTTGATAATGCCATACTCAAAAAATTTACCTGCTCGTTTTTTGCACATACTTTTTATTCATTCTCTTGGAATAATAGAACTAAGGTTGATCCTTCTTTAATTCCCACCTTGAAATTTAGGGTCTTTCTTGTTGTACAGAAACTCTCGAGCCATGTGGCTCTTACACGTCCCTTTGTGGCTTTATTGACCTTCTTTGCTCCGGATCAAGTTATCGGCCCATCTGAAACTTGCAATGGATCCTTCCTAACTCGCCTTCTACGATTCCCATCGTTACCAATTGATGTGAATCCTGTTGCAGGGAGTACCCAAAAACCCACACAAGATTTGATCTAAGACCCAAGAAGTTAAAAACCTAGTTATAACATTGATCCATGATTTCTTGAATCAAGACTCAAGGTTGGAGTGTTTGAATGCAACAAATGTTGCAAATCCTTGATAAGTTCTGGATAGTTTGAACGTTCCAAAGATTGAAAATGTTTGATGAGATCTAAATAGTTTCACTAAGAACAAGATGAAAAGCGAAAATCTTACTTATGATTACTTTCTAAAATTGATATCAAGTTGTATTTTTGTACAAGTAATATGCCTTGGGTAGGCAAAAGTAAAGAAATCTAATTAACTTTTTAAAACAATTTGATAAGCTACTAAATTGCAAAATAATGAAAATATACTTCAACTAACTAAAAAAGAAAGAAAGAAACAACAATAAACTAAAAACTTGACCCACAAAGTTTGAAAATGCCATACATGAAAAATGTATAGAATCGAAAAGCGCATTCGAATTGTACACATGGACTAAAAAAAACCGACAATCAAGCTAAAAGTAATGCATGTTTTTGTAAATACTGGCTGTTTTTTGGACATCCTTTTTTATTCCTTCTATGGGATCAATAGAACTAAAGTTGATCCTTCATTAATACTCACCGTGAAATTTAGTGTCTTGCTTATTGTGCTGGAACTCTCCGATCATGTAGCTGTTACACGTCCCTCAATGGCTTCATTGACCTTCTTTGCTCGTAATCTAACTATCGGCCCATCTGAAACATGCAATGGATAAGGACTAATTGGCCTTCCATTATTCTCATCGTTACCAACTGATATGAATACCTTTATAGGGAGTACTCAGTAACCTATGCAAGATTTGATATGAACCCTAACAAGCTAAAAACCTAGTAATAACATTGATCCATGATTTCTTGAATCAGGACTCAATGGTGTAACGTTTGAATGCCACAAAGATTGGAAATCCATGATAAGTTTTGAACAATTTGAACACTTCAAAGATTGAAAATCTTTTATGAGTTCTGAATACTTCAACAATGAAGAGGATGTAAAGCGAAAATCTTACTTTATGATTACTATCTAAATTTGATATCATCTTGTATTTTTGTACAAGTAATATGCATTAGGTAGGCAAACATAAAGAAATCTAATTAACTTGTAAAACAATTAGATAAACTAAAAACATGCGTAATAATGAAGATACATTTAACTAACTAAAAAAAAGAGAGAACAATTAACTCAAAACTTGACCCACAAAGTTTGAAAATGTCATATGTATAAAGTATACGGAATCATAAAACTCTTGCGAATTGTACTCATGGACTGAAAAATCTAAAAATCGAGCTAAAAGTTATACTTGTTCCGTAAATCCTACTCATTTTTTGCACATCCTTTTCAATCCTTCTCTTGGATCAATAGAACTAAGATTGATCATTCTTTAATGCCCACTTTAAAATTTAGTGTCTTACTTGTTGTACTGAAACTCTTGGGCCATGTAGATCTTACACATCCCTTAATGGCTTCATTGACCTTCTTTGCTCGTGATATAGCTATCGGCCCATCAGAAACATGCAATGGATAGGGCTAACTGGCTTCCATTATTCTCATTGTTACCAACTGATGTGAATACCTTTATAGGGAGTACTCAGTAACCCACGCAAGTTTTGATCTGAACCCCAAGAAGCTAAAAATCTAGTTATAACATTGATCCACGATTCCTTGAATCAAGACTCAAGGTGTGTTTGAATGATACAAAGATTGAAAATCTTTGATGAGATCTGAATAGTTCAACTAAGAACAAGATGAAAAGGGAATATCTTACTTATGATTACTCTCTAAAATTGATATCATGTTATATTTTTGTACAAGTAATATACCTTGGGTAGGCAAACATAAAGAAATCTAATTAACTTGTTAAAACAATTAGATAAACTAATAAATTGCAAAATAATGAAAATACATTTGAACTAACTTAAAAAAAAAAAGAAAGAAAGAAAGAAAGAAGAATAAACTCAAAACTTGACACACAAAGTTCGAAAATGTCATATGTGAAGAATCGAAATACGCATTCGAATTGTACTCATGGTCTAAAAAAACCGACAATCGAGCTAAAAGTTATGCATGTTGTTGTAAATACTGCCCGTTTTTTGCACATCCTTTAAAATCCTTCTATGGGATCAATAGAACTAAGGTTAATCCTTCTTTAATACCCACCTTGAAATTTAGTGTATTGCTTGTTATACTGAAACTCTACAGTCATGTAGCTCTTACACGCCCCTAGTGGCTTCGTTGACCTTCTTCGCTCGTGATCTAGTTTTCGGCCCATCTGAAACATGCAATGGATAGGGCTAACTGGCTCTCATAGTTACCAATTGATGTGAATCCCTTTGTAGGGCGTACTCAGAAACCTACGCAAGATTTAATCTAAACCCCAAGATGCTAAAAACCTAGTTATAACATTGATCCATGATTTTCTGAATCAAAACTCATGGTTGGAATGTTTGAATGCCACAAAGATTTGAAATCCATGATAAGTTCTCGACAGTTTGAACGCTACAAATATTGAAAATCTTTGATGAGTTCTGAATAGTTCAACTATTAACAAGATATAAAGCGAAAATCTTACTTTATGATTACTGTCTAAAATTAATATCATGTTGTATTTTTGACCAAGTAAATATGCCTTAGGTAGGAAAACATAAATAATTCTAACTAACTTGTAAAAACAATTAGATAAACTAATGAATTAAGAAATAATGAAATTACACTTCAACTAACTATAAAAAAAGAGAGAACAATTAACTCAAAACTTGACCCATACAGTTTGAAAATGTCCTATGTAAAAAGTATACGGAATAGAAACATGCTTGCGAATTGTACTCATGGACTGAAAAATCCGAGAATCGAGCTAAAAGTTATGCTTGTTCCGTAAGTCCTACTCGTCTTTTGCACATCCTTATCATTCATTCTCTGGGATCACTTGAACTAAGGTTGATCCTTATTTAATGCTTACCTTGAAATTTAGTTTCTTACTTGTTGTACTGAAACGACCGGGCCATGTAGCTCTTACTCGTCCCTTAATGGCTTCAATGACCTTCATCGCTCGTGATCTAGTTATCGGCCTATCTAAAATATGCAATGGATAGGGCTAGCTGGCCTTCCATTATTCTCATCGTTACCAACTCATGTGAATCCCTTTGCAGGGAGTACTCAGAAAACCATGCAAGATTTGATCTGAACCCCAAAAAGCCAAAAACCTAGTTAAAACATTGATCCATGATTTCTTGAATGAAGACTCAAGGTTGGAATGTTTAAATGCCACAAAGATTGGAAATCCATGATAAGTTCTAGATAGTTTGAACGCTCCTAAGATTGAAAATCTTTTATGAGTTCTGAATAGTTCAACTGAACGAGATGAAAAGCGAAAATCTTACTTATGATTACTCTCTAAAATTGATATCATGTTGTATTTTTGACCAATTAATATGCCTCAGGTAGGCAAACATAAATAAATCTAATTAACTTGTAAAAACAATTAAATAAACTAATGAATTGCGAAATAATGAAAATGTACTTCAACTAACTAAAAAAGAAAGAAAAAAAGAAAGAACAAGCAACTCAAAACTTGATCCACAAAGATTGAATATATAATATGTAAAAATGTACAGAATCGAAAAACGCTTTCGAATTGTGCTCATGGACTAAAAAATCCGACAATCGAACTAAATTTATTCATGTTTTCGTAAATCTTGCTCATTTTTTGCACATTCTTTTTATTCCTTCTCTTGGATATATAGAATTAAGGTTGATCCTTTTTTAATTCCCACCTTGAAATTTAGTGTCTTGCTTGTTGTATAGAAACTCTCGAGCCATGTAGCTCTTACACGTCCCTCAATGGCTTCATTGACCTTCTTTGCTCATGATGAAGTTATCGGACCATTTGAAACATGCAATGGATCCTTCCTAACTCATCCTCCATGATTCTTATCATTACCAACTGATGTGAATCCTGTTGCAGGGAGTACCCAAAAACTCACACAAGATTTGATCTAAGCCCTAAGAAGCTAAAAACCTAGTTATAACAATGATTCATGATTCCTTGAATCAAGACTCAAGATTGGAGTGTTTGAAAGGTACAAAGATTGGAAATCCTTGATAAGTTTTGGATAACTTGAAGGCTCCAAAGATTGCAAATCTTTGATGAGATTTGAAGAGTTCAACTAAGAACAAGATGAAAAGTGAAAATCTTACTTATGATTCAATCACTATCTAAAATTGATATCATGTTGTATTTTTGTACAAGTAATATGCCTTGGGTAGGCAAAAATAAAGAAATCTAATTAATTGGTTAAAACAATTAGATAAACTAATAAATTGTGAAATAATGAAAATACATTTCAACTAGCTAAAAAAAGAAAGAAAGAAAGAACAATAAACTCAAAACTTGACCCACAAAGTTTGAAAATGTCATATGTGAAAAATGTACAGAATCGAAAAACGCATTCGAATTGTACTCATGGACTAAAAAAACTAACAATCGAGCTAAACGTTATGCATGTTTTTGTAAATACTGATAATTTTTTGCACATCCTTTTTATTCCTTCTATGGGATCAATAGAACTACGGTTGGTCCTTCTTTAATACCCCCCATGATATTTAGTGTCTTGCTCTCGAGTCAAGTAGCTCTTACACGCCCTCATTGGGTTCATTGACCTTCTTTGCTCGTGATCTAGTTATCGGCCCATCTGAAACATGCAATGGATAGGGCTAACTGGCCTTCCATTATTCTCATCGTTACCAATTGATGTGAATTTCTTTGCAGGGAGTACTCAGAACCCTACGTAAGATTTGATCTGAACCCCAAGAAGCTAAAAACCTAGTTATAACATTGATCCATGATTTCTTGAATCAAGACTTAAGGTTGGAATTTTTGAATGCCACAAATATTGGAAATCCATGATAAGTTCTCGATAGTTTGAATGCTCCAAAGATTGAAAATCTTTGATGAGTTTTGAATAGTTCAACTGAACGAGATGGAAAACGAAAATCTTACTTATGATTACTCTCTAAAATTGATATCATGTTGTATTATTGACCAAGTAATTTGCCTTAGGTAGGAAAACATAAAGAAATCTAATTAACATTTAAAAACAATTAGAGAAATTAATGAATTGCGAAATAATGAAAATACACTTCATCTAACTACAAAAGAAAGAAAGAAATAAAGAACAATTAACTCAAAACTTGACCCCCAAAGTTTGAAAATGCCATATGTAAAAAATGTATAGAATCGAAAAACGCTTTCGAATTGTACTCATGGACAAAAAATCCGACAATCGAGCTAATTGTTATGCATGTTTTCGTAAATCCTACTAGTCTTTTGCACATCCTTTTTATTTCTTCTCTTGGATTAATAGAACTAAGGTTGATCCTTCTTTAATTCCCACCTTGAAATTTAGTCTCTTACTTGTTGTACAGAAACTCTCGAGCCATGTAGCTCTTACACGTTCCTCAATGGCTTCGTTGACCTTCTTGTCTCCTGATCAAGTTATCGGCCCATCTGAAACATGCAATAGATCCTTCCTTACTTGCCTTTCACGTTTCTCATCGTTACCAATTGATGTGAATCTTGTTGCAGGGAATACCCAGAAACCCACACAAGATTTGATCTAAGCCCCGAAGAAGTTAAAAACCTAGTTATAACACTGATCCATGATTCCTTGAATCAAGACTCAAGGTAGGAAGGTTTGAATGCTACAAACATTAGAAATCCTTGATAAGTTCTGGAGAGTTTGAACACTCCAAAGATTAAAAATCTTTGATGAGATATGTATAGTTCAACTAAGAACAAGATGAAAAGCAAAAATCTTACTTGTGATTACTCGCTAAAATTGATATCATATTGTATTTTTGTACAAGTAATATGCCTTGGGTAGGCAAACATAAAGAAATCTAATTAACTTGTTAAAACAGTTAGATAAACTAATAAATAGTGAAATAATGAAAATACACTTCAACTAACTAAAAAAGAAAGAACAATAAACGCAAAACTTGACCCACAAAGTTTGAAAATGTCATATGTGAAAAATATACAGAATTGAAAAATGCATTTGAATTGAACTCTTAGACTAAAAAAAAGAGACAATCGAGCTAAAAGTTATGCATATTTTTGTAAATACTGCCCATTTTTTGCACATCCTTTTTATTCCTTCTCTGAGATCGATAAAAATAAAGTTGATCCTAGTTTAATGCCCGCCTTGAAATTTTAGTATCTTGCTTGTTGTACCGAAACTCTAGGGCCATGTAGCTCTTACACGTTCCTCAATGGCCTTCCATTATTCTCATCATTACCAACTGATGTATAACAGTGATCCATGATTTCTTGAATCAAGACTCAAGGTTGAAATATTTGAATGCCACAAATATCGAAAATCCATGTTAAGTTCTAGATAGTTTGAACACTCCAATGATTGAAAATCTTTGATGTGTTTAGAATAGTACAACTTAACAAGATGAAAAGCGAAAATCTTACTTATGATTACTCTCTTAAATTGATATCATGTTGTATTTTTTACCAAGTTGCTTTAGGTAGGCAAACATAAAGAAATCTAATTAACTTGTAAAAATAATTAGATAAACTAATGAATTTCGACATAATGAAAATACACATCATCTAACTAAAATAGAAAGAAAGAAAGAACAATTAACAAGTTATATGTAAAAATTGTACTCATCGAAAAACGCCTTCGAATTGTACTCATGGACTAAAAAATCCGACAATCGAGCTAATATTTGTGCATATTTTTCGTAAATCCAACTCGTTTTTTGTACAACCTTTTTATTTATTCTCTGGGATCCATAGAACTAAGGATGATCCTTCTTCAATGCCACCTTGAAATTTAATGTCTTACTTGTTGTACTAAAACTCTCGGGCCATGTGGCTCTTACACATCTCTCAAGGTTTCATTGACCTTCTTTGCTCTTCATCTAGTTATCGGCCCATCGAAAACATGCAATGGACCCATACTAACATGCCTTCCTTGATTCTCATCGTTACCAACTGATGTGAATCCCTTTTGAGGGAGTAACTCGAAATCCACGTCTCTCAAGGTTTTCAATTGTATTTTTGTACGTTTAATATGCCTTAGGTAGGCAAACATAAAGAAATCTAATTAACTTTTAAAAATAGTTAGATAAACAAATAAATTAAGAAATAATGAAAATACACTTCAACTAGCTAAAAAACATAGAAAGAAAGAAAGAACAATTAACTGAAAACTTGACCCACAGTGCTTGAAAATGTCATATGTAAAAAATGTACAGAATCGAAAAACGCCTTCGAATTGTACTCATGGACTAAAAAATCCGACGTTCGAGCTAAT
>CAIGRP010046625.1:0-25031 GCA_903798385.1 Fraxinus cuspidata
AAATTATTTAACTTTGAAAAATTTTGATCAAATTAATTTTTGAAAATCTACTCATCATAATTTTTCATTTGAAAAATATTTTTTGAACTTTCATATTTACATTCATTTAAATTTATTTCTTCATATCAAAAATTTGATCGTTGGATCAAACTTCTTAAATAATTTCTTCTATCAAATTTTTTCATTTCTATCTTAGTACTTAATTTATCACAAATTATTCATTGAAAGAGAGATATATTTTTGAAAAAAAAAATTTCACTTACATTACATAAACTTTTCTTTTTCATATTGAAACTTTGACTGATTGAACTAAACTTGTAAAATCATCATATTCATCAAAGTTTCTCATTTATCTCTTAGTACTTAATTTATTACAATCATCCATTAAAAGAGAGATATTTCTTGAGAAGATCATTGAACCTACATTGTATTTATTTATTCATCTTCTCATTGAAACACTTTGAAAAATTATTTAACTTTGAAAAATTTTGATCAAATTAATTTTTGAAAATCTACTCATCATAATTTTTCATTTGAAAAATATTTTTTGAACTTTCATATTTACATTCATTTAAATTTATTTCTTCATATCAAAAATTTGATCGTTGGATCAAACTTCTTAAATAATTTCTTCTATCAAATTTTTTTATTTCTATCTTAGTACTTAATTTATCACAAATTATTCATTGAAAGAGAGATATATTTTTGAAAAAAAAAAATTTCACTTACATTACATAAACTTTTCTTCTTCTTCTTCTTCTTCTTCTTCTTCTTCTTCTTCATATTGAAACTTTGACTGATTGAATTAAACTTGTAAAATCATCATATTCATCAAAGTTTCTCATTTATCTCTTAGTACTTAATTTATTACAATCATCCATTAAAATAGAGATATTTCTTGAGAAGATTTTTGATCCTACATTGTTTTATTTCTTCATCTCTCATTGAAATACTTTGATTGATTGAATCTAATTTTTGACTATCATATTCATCAAAGTTTTTCATCTAACACTTGAGCTACCATTTATTACTATTCATTGAAGTGTTAGCCTCTCTCAATACTTAATTTGTTTGTATTATTTATCAAAGAGAAATTTAATTACAAAATCACTTTGATAAAGTGTAGGTCGTGTTGAAGTCCCTCAAAGATCAACATTATATAAGGATTGGTGCTCATTGTTGTAAGTCACCGTGTGGGTCATGTTGAGATCTCATAAAGCTCAATATTGTACAAGGATCTATGATCCTTGTTTGTAAATCATCGGTAGCGTTATAAATGGTTGGATTACACCATAAGTCAATCGACATAGTGAAAAGGTCTTGCTCGTGCTGGAGAGCTTGGTAACGGAGGACGTAGATCATTGGTTTGGATCGAACCTCTACAATTATATCGTTTGCATCNTCACCGGAAGCGTTGTAAGGGTTGGATTGCATCATAAGTCAATCAACATAGTGTAAAGGCCTTGTTCGTGTCAGAGAGCTTGGTAACGGAGGACGTATATCATTGCTTTCGATCGAACCTCTACAATTATATCGTTTGCATCATCTCTCCCTTTTACTTATCGCTTTTATATTTGTACTTTCTATTTGAATTAATCTATTTAGTCTTTACTTGCTTGAATTTAGATTAATTCTTCGAAAAAAAATTATAAAAACCAATTCAACCCCCCCCCCCCCTCTTAATTAGTTATTCTTGGGCTATCACTTACAAGATCAAAAGATGTACAAATGATAAAAATCTAAAGACCCAACGCTAAATACTCAAAATAAATCAAAACATATGGATACAATGAAAACATAGCTTTGCAGACATGTGTTTTGATCCGTCTAATGATGCTATCTGCATGAAGTCTATGATTTTCAAAACTTAGCCTCTTTCTAGCTGTCCAAATATGATAAATAGTCCTGGTCAGTGTGACTATCTTGGCCTTGCTTTGCCAAGATATCCCTCATCCATCATTCATGATCCATTTCAAAGCACTATTTGTTGTGGACATGGCTCTAGTGATGTTGAGCCAAGCTCCAATATGTCCCAAGATCTCCGTACTCATAACTCATTGGAAGAAAAGATGTTGGACTGATTCAGCTGAAGCTTAACAAAACATATACATATTGTCTATATCCATGTATTGTAGATGATTTTTAGTAAGAAGCTCAGTCTTTCCACTAAGCCAAAGGATAAATGAGTGCTTAGGTGTAATACATGAACTCCAAACATCCTTGAGCAATGGTGAATCATCCTTCATGGATGACCATTCCCATATAGAAGCCCCTATGGGCTTTAAGTTTATTTTAGCGTTGTGAAGACTAAGCTTTGCATTTATTCATTAGAAATTTGACTTAACAGTACTAAAAGATGGCAAATTACAATTGTAATAGTATTTTCTATATTTATATCAGTAACACCTTTTTGGCGAGCTCTGTAGTGTTATCAATGTGTGTGTGTGTGTGTGTTCTTGGTAATTTGGGTTTTGCTAGAAGATTCCCTTTATTTTCTTTCTTCTTAACATTTCTCATTTGATTGTCCAACAAAACGTATCCAAGTAAGTCAAATTTTGCTTCTTAGTTCATTCCAAGTGTAAATCTCTCTCAGACACACACACACACTCTCTCTCTTCATCAAATAGTACACACCTAATAATTTCTTCAACGGTGCTCATTACAGCGTACTGAATTCCTCAAATTTTATTGGTCAAGGCTGAAACAATCAAATAGTTGTATGAAGAGGTGATTTATAATTTATCCATATTTTTAGTTCCTGGTGTTTTAATTTATCTTTTTAGTCATGCACTTAAGTTTCAGATTGATTTCCTAAAAGCCAAAATCAAAGAATTTGAATATGGATGTGCCAATAATGGTATGGATTGGGATCACTTACAGTGTAAGTTTCTAGAATTGATAGTGTTTATAAATTGAGTATCTGGTATTTAATGCTACATGCTACCAGTGAAAGGGGAGAAGACAACAATTGTAGTAAATTAACCTGATCAGGAAAGAGTTCTACCTAAGTCAAGTGATTCATTGAAAAGCTATACCTCTTGCTTGGTTCAATCTAAGCAAGAGAAGCAAATCTTATTATGTAGGTTAGAAGATGAATACCTATTATACATATTTAATACTAAATATATAGTTTGTACCTTTCCTATTCCCTGCATTTCATGAAATTGCTCATTTAATTCACATGGTGCTCGATGCATTCTGTTTGATCTCCTCTTGGAGTGTTTCTTTCCATTTGCAATGTTCGTACTGAGATCGGTAATTGTTAAAGCTTATTATTTTTGGTAGAAATTAAAGACAATGCGTGGAAACCTAAGATGGGAAAACCACTGGCAGTGGTGAAGAATTCATTATATCAAAGAATTACAATATGTTGGATTCATGGACCAAATTACTAAGTTCGAAAATTGGTCAATCTCAATATGTGTTGTACTTCACATAATTATAATCAAAGAGTCCCTAAGACACAAGAAAAATATAATACAATTAAAAGTCTAATACAAGGTGAAGTCTTATTACAATAGGTTAAATCAATAATGGATAGGAGTTTAAAAACTGCCAAATACATCTTTGACCTCTTCAAGACTTTTTCAAGGCATACTACTAACCCCATTAGAACTTCCAATAGAATTCGAGTTACAATCAAACCCTAACAATTTTAATACGTCTTTATTATTATCTATTTTATTTCTCATTTTCTATAGGTTGTTACATGGACACTTGTAATGTTTTTTTATTAAGAAACTTTATATTATCATCCTTTACAATTTTAGTATTCATTTTAAAGCATTTCCAGCTTTAAGTCGCATTGATTTCATTCCCCCTTCCTTGATCAATTTATCAAGTGAAATGAAGTCAAAAATATCAATTGAAGCTCATATGACCGCAGCTCATACTGAGACGCGGCCAACAGATTTCAATGCCTCTCATGTCCACGAAAGCCTGATACCTGTACACTAGGACAAACAATTATCCACCGTGGCTTCCTCCGATGGTAGTGGAGTCGGTCGCGCGTACTACGACGGTCAAGTCAGTTAAAGTTGTAAGTATTTGAATGTGGGAGGTACATTGGACTCGAGTCTCCAATATAAAAAGAGGGTTAGCTTTGGGGAGAATTCATGATAGCCAAAGAGTGCAAAATTATAGCTTGTTACCTTTGGAATGGCACATTGTGTAAGCGTTTATAGTAGGAGATGATGGATACTAACCGTAGGATGAGAATGTACATGGCCTCATCTATGCGACTGGGTCTCTTGTCAAATGTATCAATCAATCATGGGAATTTAATGTTAACACCTCTGACACAAGACATAGACTTGACCTAATTAGCTGAATATGGTGGTGGTAGCAGTGAATTGTCACATTAATCTCTTACTAATGATTGTATAAAAGATCTCCTACTAAGCCTTTTGCATTCTCGCCCTGCCATAAGTGTCTTGTTCCTTATATGGAATCGACTCTAACAAATGGGCTTGACTTTCCATATAGGTTTGGCCTCTTCACGGTGATTCAGCCAAACTACCTCCGAGCAAAATGACGTGAAGTGCAAGCTCAGGTTCACCAGCCACGTAGTATTTTTGAAGCCCATCGGACGAAGCGTAACATTTACCTTTATCAGTTGTTCTCTAAAGAAGCTTTCTCGTCCAAAATTTGATTGAATTGCTTAGTCAGAGATACCTAGGGAGCAAATTGAGGAGCTGTTGAGGAAATGGTTCGTAAAGAAGATTGTAAGTCCGTATGCAGTACATATTCTCTTAGTGCCAAAGAAGGATGGAAAATGGTGCATGTGTGTTGATAGTTGGGCTGTCAACAAGATCAAGGTGAAGTATATGTTTTCCATTCCACGGTTGGAGGACTTGTTGGATGTGCTTGAGGGTTCTAAGGTCTTTTCAAAAATAGACATTCGTAGTGGCTATCACCAGATCTGCATCTATCACTAGATCTACATCAAACCTAGGGATGAATGGAAGACTGCCTTCAAGAATAAGGATGGATTTTACGAGTGGTTGGTAATGCCATTTAGACTTTCAAATGCACTGTGTACCTTCAAAAGAGTGATGAATTGATTCTTTTTCCTTTCATTGGGTCTTTTGTTGTGGTATATTTCGATGACATACTTATTTACAACAAGTCCAAAAAAGATCACTTGGTTCAATTGAGGTGGAGTGTGATGATATTTTTGTGAGTGTTGGGGCAATCCGTTTCCCAAGAAAAGAGCCCCATGGCTTTCTTTTTCGAAAAGTTGAGTTAAGCTAGGCAAAAGTGGAGTACTTATAGTAGGAATTCTATGCAGTGATGCGGGCTTTGAAGCAATGGGAACACTATCTTATATAGAATGAGTTTATGTTGTTCAATGGTCACCAAGTCCAGAAGTTTATTCATAGTCAGAAACATGTCGGCGGAATGCATGCTCAGTGGGTGACTTTCCTTCAAAACTGTCCTTTTGTGATTAAACATAAATCTGAGAGTTTGAATAGAGTTGCTGATGCTTTTAGCCGAGAGCCTCGTTGCTAATCACACAGATACAGGAAATTGTTGGATTTGAGTACCTGAAGCAACTGTATGCAGATGATCCTGACTTTAAGGAAATTTGGAGCAAGTGTGTGAATCATGAAGTAGTGACAGATTTCTATATCAGTGATAGATATTTGTTCAACGTCAACCAAATTTGTATTCCCGTTTTATCTCTACTTGCAAAATTGATTAGAGATCTTCATGGTGGAGGTCTAAGTGGACATGTAAGGCATGACAAGACAATAGTCAATTTGGAAGCTAGGTACTATTGGCCACAACTGAAGCGAAATGTTGGAGTTAGAGTCAGAAAATGTTATACTTGTTAGGTGTCAAAGGGTAAAGTGTAGAATACCAAGTTGTACATGCCACTTCCGATCCCTCAAGGCATATTGCAAGATCTTGCTAAGAATTTCGTTCAGGTATTACCTCGTACTCAACGGGGAGTAGATTCTGTTTTTGTGATGGTTAACAGGCTCTCCAAGATGGCTCACTTTATAACTAGTTGGAAGACCACATATGCATTGCATATTGACAAACTATTTTTCAGGGAAGTTCTTCGACTGCATGGAGTTCCCAAGTCTATCACATCATATCGAGATACAAAGTTTGTTGGACACTTTTGAATTACATTATGGAAGTTGTTTGGGATGAGTTTGAATTGAAACAGTACTGTCCATCCCCAGACCGGTGGACAGAATCGAAGTCACTAACCAAACCCTTAGAAATATGGCTAGAAGTTTTTGTGGAGATAAGCTCAAACAATTAGATCTTACATTACCTCAGGTCAAGTTTGCATACAACTGCGCAATTCATAGTGGTACAGGCAAACCCTCCGTAGGTTCCTTATCATGTTGTGAATTTGGTGATGTTGCCTAAGAGTAATAGTAAGAGTGTTGTTTCTGAACATTTGACAGAAGAGATGCTAGCAGACTGTAATGAAGAAAAGCAGAAATTGGAGAAGACTAATGCAAAATATAAGGCGGTAGCAGATTCATATCGACGCGATAAACAATTCCCGGAAGGAGATTCAATGATGTTGTTTATGAGAAATGAGAGATTTTCAGTTGGTACTTACAACAAGCTGAAACCAAAAAAGTATAGACATTTCAAAGTACTCAAGCGGATTAATAATAATGCTTACATTATTTATTTACCAACTTCTATGGATATTTCTCAAACGTTCAGTGTGGCAGATTTGTACGAGTTCCATAAAGATGATGAGCCTTTATATCAGAGCCTTTATATCCAGATTATAACTAGGGATCGAGTTCTTCGGATGTAGAAGAGACTAGTATAGAATATATTGTTGAAGAATTTTATCAAAATGGGAAAAAAAGTATGCGTAGAGAGAACATTTGAATTTCAGTTTGAGCTTATAATAACATTCCAGAAAGAGGACGATGATACGAGTAATACTTTTTAAACTAGGTTTACATATAAACCCTTATAAATAAAGAGTTATCTCGTTTATTATTACTTTTCATTAATAAAATTTCGTAAGTTTATTTTTTTTTCATAATTTGGTGGATTACAAAATTCGTATTCTTAAAATTTTCGCTTGAATCCCTTATTTCGAATTGCGGCTGGAGTACATATGTATGAATTTTGATTGGTCCCGCTCCCACACTGACACAATATTGGGACAAGTGAATATTTTTATAAATAAGATGCCGATAAGCCATGCACGTGCAACCGTGTCCCCATGAGAAGTTGAATTTTGCAACAATCCAGTTCACGTGAACAACCGTGCCCTTGTTGAATGTCAAAACATCAAATCTTTGTTACGATTGGATCCATCGGGTACCAACTTGTTGGAAACTTCATCCCATAATCATTTTCACAAATTATATACATGCACGTCTCTTTCAAAGCACAATCAATATCTTTATATATTTATTTGTATGATTAAAATTGTTGCTTGCCAATTTGACACTTGTCTTGGAACAATTGCAATCACCAATGTTCTTTCTTTTATATATACTTTCGCTTTTATCTCCGAACATCTTGGAGGGGATTTTACATTTTTTTTGTTTTTCAACACGTGATCATAAATGTCTCCATTAATCATTATCAACTAATTTATTTACCATCTTCAACAAGAACTTCACTAACTCTTTTAGCATGTTGGCATTGAAAGGTTGACTATCTAAGATTGAAATTCAAGGTCCAATAGAACATCAAACTCAATTATGTTCAAACAAGTTGATCAATCCATTTAAAGCTCAAACGAGCCCTTAATTTTCAAGATTGGTGTTCTTAAATAAGTCACAATCTTTTGTAAGGGCATTTTGACCTTCAATTTTAAGATTGATGTTCTTAATTTTCACTAAATGTTACTTTGTACGATACACAAAACATTATCTTGTTTCTACAAAAAAAAAAAAAAAATGCACATATAATAATTGACTTAAATTTCGAGAGAGGATAAGACATGACCTAATTTTCACACACAGAACTATAAATCCTTTTTGACATGTAAGAATTTTTTTTTTTTTCTTATGAGAACACGATAATGTCTCGCATCGCATATGATGAGTTCACTTTTGAGAACTTAACAACAATAGGTAGGATTTCATGAGTTTTTCTAATCAAGTCACCATATGTGAAACCTTTATAAACTACTTTAGAGACTATCTTAAAATTTCTTACAAACTTATCATTGGTGATAAGTTCGAAATTGCAAACGACACTGGATTACCCTAAACAATCGACGCCAATAACCTATCATACCAACGCATCATAAGAAACAAACATTTCACTGAAAGAAAAAATGGATGTAATCCACGTAGAAGATAAGGCCTCGCTGCTATACAAATTAATATCTACAGGCATTTTCCCCAAGACTCGGCATATGAACAATGAAACTTTTGGCGAAGACCTGGCATATATATGATTCTTGTCTAGCTCATTTATTGTAGGTGAGAAGTGGACAACGACAACCAAGAGTGTGAAAACCTAGACGTAGCTAGTACACAAGTTAATTACATGTCACGAACATGGAAGACATTGGGATTCTTGACTACAATATCATACATGTAAATGGAATTGAACTTGGAAAAGTCCCTAGGTAAAGAAATAAGATCAATGGAAGAGTGCTTGTGGAATTGGAACAGGTCTGGATCCCCCCCATAATACCTTTCCCAACCTAAATCCCTCAGAATCTGCTCTAGACAATTGTACGATGACACCACTTGGTCTGTTGGCAAGTGCACTAACATCTTCTTTTTCGAATGCCTTCCATCACCCTGCTGCTCGGCCGCTGGATTCTCGACTAGCCTTATCACACCATTATTCTCGAATACCCAAACACCTGACATGATTTTCTTAGTAGGACTAATAATTTTAAATATATATGCTTTTGCTCCTCAACTAAGTAATGTTGGTATAGGAGGAGAAGATAAATTAAGAGCTAATGGGAATGATGGTGGAGGGAGTGAAGAGTGGGAAGGGTATATATACTTGTTATTGGGGGAAAAAGAACAAGAGAGAAACAGTACTGTTGAAATGGGATAACGAAAAGTTGGGAAATGATAGGCTTGTTTAACTTTGTGCAGAATCTAGATATTGTGGGATCCATTTGGGTGTGATTTAGGGTACACGAACCATAGGGGGGGATACGTCAGGAGAATCTACTGTTTGATGTGGGGCTTTTCTTCTTTTTAATAACTCACTGTCGTCTTCAAAGGAGAATCTTCGGCAGCCACGACATGAGGAACATATTATCTATTTGGTTGAGACTTGAGAGATTGGCTTAAACTTAATGCAATTTCATTAGCTGCGACTTACAAGATTAAAATCAATAACCTCGTCTTGAAAATGTTAATACACAACCTGTCTATAACATAATACATATGTTTGTAAAAATTTGTAGGCGTACGTACGTCGAGATTTGTGTATATACCATGAGATGGATGATCCCAGACCACAGGATCCTGATAAGAAGAAATCTAAAATTGATTTGAACCAAAAATGGTGTTTCCACAGGACCACCCAACCTTACAGCTAGTAGTTTTAAGGTCTTTTCTTTTCTTCCACTGTACTTTTCTGTTCTTGACTTATTAAAAAAAATGCTCACATGTCATCACATGGATACTGAATGGCCTAATGGTCCTAACCTCAATCCACAGCAGGCAGTGCACCCAACTTTAGGATCTGTCTTTTCCAATCCACATCATTTGATATTTTTGTCAAAATCTGCACCTCACGACCTTGTACTTCATTATCTTGTTTCAACCGCATTAATTTCCAACATTAAGCTTCGATCACATTTCACCACACGTCTAAACCACCTAATCACAAAACATTTAATTCTATACGGATTCGATCCTATATGAACTTAATAGTAGTGAGTGGATTTTTATGATAGATTAATATGAATACTGAATAATATTCATTAATTTTCATTCAAAAAATAGTCAAGTGTACTATCAACCACATAATATGATACATGTTGGAGGTGAGTTAGGGAATTAAAAAAAAGTAGTAAATTGATATTAGATGGCATCAATAGTTGTTTACGATGGCCAACAAGGTAAAAACTACTCAATGGCACTCTACGTAGGGCATTCCATGCTAAGTCATCTATCACTACAAGGCAGCTACTTGCATGCTGGGTCCTCTACTGTTACGAGACCCTCTACGTTCACGCTGGGATATCGACCACTATGAGGCCCTCTACATTCATACTAGGTTATCTACCATTATGAGGCCGTCTACCACTACAAGGCCCTCCTTGCATGCTAGGTCCTCTACTGCTACGAGACCCTCTACATCAAATCTAACATGTTGATCACTATAAGGCTCTCTACATTCATACTAGGCCATCTACTATTATGAGGATGTCTTCCACTACAAGGCTATCTACTTGTATGCTAGGCGACCGTCTACTGCTACGAGACCCTTTACGTTCACGCGAGCCGTCAAGCACTCTGAGACCCTCTACATTCATACTAGGCCATCTACCATTATGAGGTCGTCTACCACTACAAAGCCCTCTACATTTATTTTAAGCTATTTACCACTACAAGGCCATCCACTTACATGCTAGGTCGTCTAATCCTACGAGGCCATCTACATCCACATTGGGCTGTCGACCAGTATGAGGCCCTTTATATTTATACTAGTTTGTCTACAATTATAAGGTCATCTAACACTACAAGACCCTCTACTTGCATGTCAAGCTGGTAACCACTACAATTCCCTCCACTTGCATGCTTGGCCATTTACCACTACGGGGTAAATGCAACACTTAACCATAAACACATCATCGAGTTGGATGGGAATTGTTCAACGTTTATCATGGACACAATCAACCACTGGATCCCTTACTAATTCTCACGTCAAATATACAACGGGGTAGAAAGCCCTAACCTTGATTCGCATGTAATATTTGTTCATCGGAGTAGCAGAAACACCTTACGCCGCCAGGAGGGCATGCAGGTTTGTTTCATAACAATTTCATAAATGAAGTTCTTTAAATGAACGATCAAATAATATATATGTTGACCTCGATTCTTGTACCTCCAATGTGGCTAACAGATACCAAGGCCACCTACGTCCACGTAAACCTGATTCCTACGTACTTGGACAAATCTTTAGTCACACGTAGCTTCCTCCGGTGGTGGTAGAGTTGGCTCATGCACTCTGATGATCAAATCAATTGAAGTAATAAGTATATTAGTATAGAAGGTGCTTTAGACACGAGCCTTTTATGTAGAAAAGGGGTTCAACTTTGGGAAGAATACGTGATAAGAATAAGAATAGCAAGGTTATAACTTGAGAGTCTAAACTTGCACTACCTTTGGAATGGCACATTGTGTGAGTTTTTATAGTAGAATGGGATGGATACCAACCGTAGGATAAAAGTATTAATTGCCTCATCCATGCGGTTGAAACCTCTAGTCAAATGTATCAATCAATCATAAGCATTTAATGTCAATACCATTTTGTTGCCTATAAGTCTGACATAAGGTTTAGACTTGACCTGATTAGTTGAATAGGGTGGCAGTAGCAATGAATTGTCACATCACTAAGGATTGCATAAAAGATCTCCTACTAAGCCCCTTGTAGCCTCGTCCCATCATGAGGGTTCAGATCTCCATATGGGGTCGACTTCGACAAATGGGATCGATTATTTATATAAGTTCGGAATCTTCACGGGGGTTCGGCCAAAATGCCTCCTGAGCAGAGTAACGTGGAGTGTGGGCCCAGGTTCGCCTACCACGTAGGATATCAACAGTCTCCAAAGTCTATTTATGATTATTCATATAATGCGTGAACTTTTTAGTTGAAATGTAGTCATGGTTGAGTTGTTATTTATCCTATTTGGGGTGTGTTATGTTTTGTGAAGAAATAGTGTAGCACATCTGTCCCCGAAATTCAAGTATGAAAATTCATTTAATATATGGACTTTTAAGGAAATATCTTAATGAGTTCTGATGGATTTGAAGTCTATGATATTGCTAAAATTCATTAAGGCAAGACCCTTGCTAAAAATGAGCCTGTTGACATAGATGAAGTCTATGATAAGGTTTAAATTCGTTAAGGTGAAGCATTTGCTAAGAGAACGAGTCTGTTGATGGAGTTGAAGCATGTGATTATGTTGAAATTCGTTAAAGTGGGGTCCATGCTAAGAGGATGAGCCTGTGATTAAGTTGAAATTTCTTAAGGCAAGGCCTTTGCTAAGAGGACGAGTCTGTTGACGGAATTGAAGCATGTGATAAAGCTAAAATTCATCAAGCGAGACCCTTGCTCAAAGGGTGAGCCTGTTCACGGAGTTGAAGCCTGTAATAAAGCTGAAATCCGTTCCTTTGCTAAGAAGGCGAGTCTGTTGACGGAGTTGAAGCATGTGATAAGGTTGAAATTCATTAAGGCGAGACCCTTACTAAGATGGTGAGCATGTTGATGGAGTTGAAGCCTATATAGGCTCTTTTTGGCAGATGAAGAGCATAGCTATGAAGAGACATTGATGGGATGCGTGCTATAATGATTTGAAAACTTCTTATCTTTCCAAGATACGGCAGTGAAATAGTTTTCCTTTTTTCAATACACATATTGCGTGCTCATTAAATGCGAAATGATAACAATCTGTTACAATTGGTAGAGGCTACACGATTCATGCACAAGTGCTGAGCACGATTTAATCTTGGCCGTTCATTCAAATTTAAACGGGTGCCCTTTGGGCTTAACAGTTCAGATGAAGGGTACATGTGTACGTCTCGGATTGGGTAATGCTTATCTAATGTCTAAGGTTCATCTTAATTGCCTATAAAAGGATAACTTAGCTATTTGTTATACACTTTACTTTAGCGAAAAAAACCTTCAAGCAATCCAAAATTCTTGGTATTTCTTCGACAACCTTGAAACACTTTCTGGCGATCAGTCAGTCAGACTTCCATTTTCTTTGATTTGTTTGATATTTGTGTAAGTCACATACCATTTTTCGTCAGTTTTTTGACTTAAAAACTCATTAGATGGCCTCTTTCTCGACCAAGCGCCAAATGGGGTTCTCTTGGGAAAGCTGACTTAGCGATGATATGCGTCGAGACTAGTTGCCTCCAATATTTCCTACTGAAAGGATTATGGAGGCGATGGGGGTTCCCATATTGCCTTGATGATGCATGAGGGTCTAATAGATTATGATATAAGGTGGGGGACTTCCTTGTGGACGACCCGCATAGAAAAGAACGAACTAAAAACCTTTAGGGAGCGTTATAGGATCCTAATACAATAGAGATGTTCATCCCGACCCCCGATGAACAAGTATAACGCTCCTAATACAATAAAGATGTTCATTCCGACTCCCGATGAACAAGCATGTTTCCCTAGGAAAGGGTATGTGGCTATGAGTAAGGCGATTCTTAGTGCTAGGATGAGGTTGCCTTTACACCCATTCTTTAGATGTATACTTAGGTAGTATAACCTAGCTCATACCTAACTTCTTCCAAACACATGGAGTCAATTGGCATGGGTCTTTCTTCTCTGGAAGAAAGTCACTCTTAGCGAGAATATATCTCCCCACGTATTTTAAAGCCTCCTCCAGCCTCAAGCCTCTACGGGGAGAGGGGAGGGATGGTATTGTATGGACTCATGCGGTTGCATTCACCTCTTCACGAGAGTTTGGCCAAACTGCCTCTAGAGCGGAGTGACATGAAGTACAAGTCCAAGTTTGCCTGCCACGTAGAATTTATGGAGTCTCATCAAACGAGGCATAATAATATCCATACTTATTCACCATAATACCCTATACTTAGTCATGTTTACTTCTCATTACTTCTCATAACTTTATTCTTTATACGGTCTAATTCGGTGCTCCAAATGCAACCTTATAATGTTGTACCATGTATTTTGAAGATGAACGATGCATGCGAACTTGATTGATCAAGTACTAACAGCCAAGTTTGATTAAGTTAATTTAATGAGAGTTAATATTCATCCATTATTACTTGTAAATTCCTCAAATTGACTTTTGTTTTTTTGCTTTAAATTTGTAGTTGTGATTTACACTAGCATTTAAAAAAAAAAAAATTGTTCTTGCCATCAATGTCCTAAAAGGTGGCATAAAGTTACAAATTTTGAATTGACCCATCACGCCATAAAGTATTGTGTGAGTCAGTTTGGACCTAAATTCCAATGGATGCATAAAGAAGAACATGAAGAAGCAATAAAGCTGATTCTCGGATAAAAATAGAGGCAAACGTGCACACATCTCTATCTATGTATCGACTTCAATTTCAATTTCTCTATCCTTGCGTGGAATGTGATAAAGATCAACAAAGTCGAGAAGATGGAACATTCGACCAGTCATGAGATTCTTTAGAGTTCGATAAAAATGTGCCAATAACTAAACGTAAGGGCAAGATAGTATATCGTAATGGGGCTGTTCTGATCAACCCTCGCTCAGACTATTCAAGCTACATTCACTTTTATTCGCAAAACCCCTCCATGATCATGGTATATGCAGCAGACTGTATAGAAACTATCAAGTAATAACTCGTAAACACAACATGCAAAAATACTGATGGAGATTGATCTTCATACGGTAATTGATTACAAAACGACATAAGCAGATGATTTCTAATCTGTAAATCAGCATTTTTCTGACAGCCTAGCTACTAGCTAATACATTGATATGCATTCATTCTTCATTCCAAACTAAGCAACTAAGATTCCACACGGTATAAATATTTTTTAATAACTGCAGAAGCAACAAAATCTCTATTTGGTAGGAAAAATTTGTTGGTTCTGTACAATCTGGTTCCAAAATGATAGATAGACCATCTAAACAAAAAGAAAAGCTTAAGACGGTGCACCAAGATAAGATGCAAGACGCAATATGTCACTGAATACTCCACCAGCAGTAACTTCAGCCCCAGCACCAGGACCCCGCACAATAAGAGATTGCTTTTCATACCTTTGTGTTGTGAATGCAATTATATTATCTGATCCAGAAAGTTGGGCAAATGGGTGCTCCTTTTTGTATCTTCGCAGTTCTACAGTTCCTTTTTGATTGACAACATCCACTACACCAACGTATCTCAACACCTTCACATATTTTATGCTTATCAGATAATGAAACTTATTTAACAGCAATGAAATAAAGCTCAATATCCTATTCAAAAGTTCCAGATCAGTATTGAGGACTAGAGATACTCACTTCCCCAGCAGCTTCAGCTTCCTGCCTTCTCCCTTCCATGTTTTGATCATATCGAGGCAGCTGCAGCATAAACTCCTCAGCCGAACAACTAGCCTGAAATAAACCATCAGAAAACAACATCACAGATGAAGCAGTGCTTCCATTAAGTAAACAACAAAGTTCTTGCCTTTAATGGTTCTGGCACAAGGCTCTGGACAGGAATGTCTGATAGTTCTAGCTTTAATCCAGATTCTCTAGCAAGAATTATGACCTGCACAACTTAAATCACTAAATGAGAAAAAATATTTAACTGCAAGTGCATTTATAGTACATAGTTTGGTGGCAGACAGTGCAGTTGTGGCACTTGATTAGTTCAAATCACGGCAAGCCACACGGCAAGCACTTGATTAGTTCATTTTGTTAGGAGGACGAATTTTTACAAGCCACGTGAAGAACTAGATAAAATTTGGTGTTCTCTAGGATAGCTGGATGTCTGTGGAATCCCAGAAGTGACTTCCTGCGATTTGGCAATTGCAAAGGCATGTGGCTATTAAAATCTCTCTCATGTTTCTGGAGGAATCTCAAAACATACATCTAGCTCACAGTCGTATGGCTCAGGACATATATTCACGTTGTTCAATGGCTTTCCATAGTACTGGATACTACAGAACCAGACATGAGGTAAATGACAAAGCAAAATAAAAATTAACTGGTATACCTTTCTTGCGACATCCGTTCCAGATAAATCATCTCTAGGATCTGGTTCAGTGTAACCTGCTTCTTTAGCTTCCTTCACTGCCTCACTAAATGCCCGAGTGCCCACGAAGTTATTAAATATAAAACTTAGGGTTCCACTGCATGAGCATAATATCACGTGAAGTGAGTGAAATGAAACTCCATGGCATGCAGAAGCATTTTAATTGTTGCTAGTGCACATAGCAGTGTGACCAACATTGAAATGCCTCCAAAAAGTTTGTATAGTAGTAATTTGAAATCGATTAATGTATCAGGCATCACTCACCTGAAAATGCCCTCAACTCGCAATATTTTGTCCCCAGTTTCAAGCAGACCTTGCAAAGTGCTAATGATTGGTAAACCGGCTCCAACTGTTGCTTCATAGAAGTAATGTGTATAGGATTGTCGTTGAAGAGCTCTCAACTTCAAATACTGGATTCAGTCCCCAAAAAGGGAATAAAACCAAAATGGAATCACACTTGTTTAAAAGAAAAGAAGAAAAATGACCGCTCTCGAAAAAAAGGCTACACTGCTAAATATCGAAAGAAAGTAACAGAGTGCAGTTCACTCGCATTACGGAACACAGAGAGAGAGTGAGAGAGAGAGAGAGAGAGATGCAATGCAACCAGAACAAGACAGGCAGATGATCTAACATATAAACTAAGCTTACCAAAAATCAGCTATTTTTACTACTACAACAAGCCAAATTATGTGAATAGATAGTTACCTGCTCCAGTGGTCCTGAATTGGCTTTCTTATTTGGGGTGACTATGTGTAAGCCTCGACGCAACCAATCATGGTAACAGCTGGCAACATACGAGTCTGCTGTACAATCTACCAAGACAGTATTTGGGATGGAATGATTCCCATGCACACGTTGAACAAATTTATGCATGTCAGCTTTTTCTCCTTTTTCCCTCAGAAGATCTCTCCATATCGATAAATCAATTCCCCTAAAATCATCAACGCCAACGTTTTAGGGCAAAACACATCAGAGATTTGATGCATATCTAACTTATTGGACATATATACAAGCTATAGAACAAAATGCAAAAACATAAGAAACGCTGTTTGGCATTTATGTAGAGAGACAGAAGTAGCTCAAAGGATGGGAAACCACGAGAGAATGAAATCTACAATATAACAGATGTTGAAGGAGGCAGGGACATAAAGTTCAGATTCGAATTGAACTTCAGTTTATTATACCCTCTGAGAGAGAGATGTGCCTGATGGATGCATTAGAAGATGCAGTCTAGGGGAACTTATTGGATAAGGGACTCAAGCCTTAATTTGACTGTCCTTATTTGAAAGTCGTACTTAAACATATAATACTCCAAATAATGCTATCAGTTTCCCAAATAGACAACATAAATTTCTGTCTGTAAGCTGTTATCAAAACAAATTTGTTAAGATCAACCTTAAGCTGAAAAGAAATATCTCTTCTAACAAATCAACCTTCTATATATCACACGACAGTGGGTTATCTAATTCTTTTATAAGTACTTGAAATAGATGGAAGCTATTAACTTTCATCAGGGGACATGTTTAACGTAGATATTGGTAATAAAATGTAGAAAATCAAATAAAACAATCTTCCTTGAAATCTTGAAACTTACGCATCACTCAAGAGCATTGTTCTTGATCCAGTGATACCCATCACACGCATATCAATGTTAAAATTTTCCTTGAGGACTGCTGCCTGCATAGGATTGAAAAGGCAGCTTGAACAGCAGATGTGAATAGTGTACACAGGAGCTTCTAAATTCATAAATTTGAAAAAACAAATTCACAATGAAGAAAAACTGCAGAGAGAGAAGACTTAAACCCATCAAAAAATAATTCACCAAAATTGTGAATCAAGGAATTGTAGTACAACTATCCATTAGTCTTGGCAATACAGATTAAAGATTGAGATTAACAAGAACGAATAAAATAACACAAATTAGGCTTCTGAAAATTCCAATAGAGATGATAACGGCAGAAAGCAATTCCTGTCATATACCTATCGTGTTTTCATGTGAATCAGATAACTGAACTTTACCTGTCCTTTTATCATAGCTACGACTCCCTAACTTTAAAAAGCTAGACATGTCAAATGGAATGGATTTTGTATATGGATGGTTAAATGTCACAACAGGATCGAAACTATTTTGGTGCCAAATCAGGTAAATGGTGTAGTAGTTGTGTCAAATTGGACTTCACATAGTTATCTACAATGTCCCAACAGGATAGAAAATATTTTAGTGCCATAATCAGGTAAATAGTGTAGTAGGTGTGTCAAATTGGATTTCACGTGGTTATCTATATCCCAACCACATTTCAAGATATCCCATCCACATTTCAAACTGGACAAATATTTGCAGTCTCAAGTTTGCACTTCATACAATAACACGAATTCCTAAGATATTAACAAGGAATGATATAATGAAAAGCAATTCTTAAGAGAATCAATTTGCAAATACATTTGGAAGAAGTAATGACGGACCCCAAAGGGGGGAAAGGTCGAAAGCGTTGGTGGAAAGCTATGAAGCATGAACACTCTTCAATCTGTGCTAGACATGTCAAATGGAATGGACTTGGATATTTGTAAACCACACGGTCAAGGACAGACTTTTCATTAATTTCTAATTTGCAACAGCTGAGGAAATGATAAGAGCACACCAAAGGACAATTTTGAGATCAAAATGTAATTTTAAAACCAGAAAATATAGGTGTGGGCACAGTACTTAACTGGTCCAATTTAGACTTTTAGAACCGTACGGTTTGGTATGAAACTGAACTGAATTGACAGTCCTTTTCAGTACTTGAGTTTTGATAAGTAGGCTAGAGTAAGTGTATAAATTTATCGTAACTTTATTTACCTACCAAGAAAAAAAACTAAATTTACTTAAAAAGCTAAAAAGTAAAAAAAACAGAAGAAAGAAAACATGTACAAACTGGCCAATTCTCTATTCAGTAAAACCAATGTATGTTTTTTTCTTACTCAGCCCCAAGAAAAATGACTTGATTTTACCACGACAAATTTTAGGTTCAAAAGAGTACAAAATGGAAACAAAAGGTTTGAATGAGGAAAAAATCAAAAAAGTAAGAAACTGATTGTCCATATTATTGAAATCAATTTAATTATTCAAATTTAATTTATACAAAAAAACTTTGATGATTAAAATCTGAAACTGGGGCTCCCATATTGTGCCAGCCCTGCAAAATGCCAAACTAGCATAAACATACAGGATGACACATTCATGCAAAACTATAGCTTGCGGTATGCTACTTTGTGGAAAATGCCATACCCATGTGTCCCTATCATGTGGCATTTATGTCCATGCTTCTTCAGTTGAAAAACTATGACAAAGTTTAAGGATCTATTAAATAATTCATATAGGCCCAGTCCTCGCTTGGTTCACCAAGTTCAATCCTTTCGTCTAAATAAAATGCGAAGGGAAAAAAAAAGATGTTTTCCCAGTTTACACCGAGTATTTGCAAATCACCCTCTTAGAGTGTAGGATACCATTTTGTTGATTTGGGTTGAGTTGAAGGGCAATAATGTTGATGATCAACTACTTTGATGGATAATAAGCTTGTTATCAGAAAAGTGGAACGCCGTGAAGAGGTGGATACATATAATGATAAAATTTAGAAGACACTCAGATTTCAAAAACCCCAAGTGAATATTTGATCGAGTTAAAACATTTTCTTTATAAAAGGCCACACCAACATTATCATGCGGTCAACAATTTCACTTCCTCAAACTCAATCAGGTATAGAGAACATAGTACACAGATACACAGTCCAACAACTACAGATGCTAATGCAAAAAAAAGAAAGAAAGAATTAAGATTGTGATGATAACCTGGTCTCTAAGCTGATCGAGCAATGTGCCACCAATTAACCCAGGTCCGATAACACCCATTGCAATTGTTGTTCTAGATAGATAAAATCTTGAGTGGACAGCCTGCAAAGCCCTTATACAATCTTCTCGCTTGATAACTACAGTAATATTATACTCAGAGCAGCCTTGAGCTATAGCCCGTACATTGATATTAGCCTGCAAAAATTCTTGGCCAGAGTGGTCAAGAGAGCATCTATATGATTAAGGAAGTGCAATTCAATATACAGGGCTTTAGTCCACGTTGAGAAACTTTTAAACTGGTAGTTGCTCTAAGTTAGCACATGGTTTATTTGGAAGTTGATCCCTCCCAAGCACGAAGATCAACAATGGAATCACATATAAAACATTGAATTAGGCAAAAGACGAGATATGTTGACACTTCTTCAGACATTTAAGAGCAAATGACTTAGCCAGAGTAATAATAAAATTGCACTTTGTACATGATAATAAGTGAAGTGAAACAAATTTGTGAAGATCAATAAGTTTCCAACCTTAGCAAGTGCATTAAAAAGCGTAGCACTGACTCCAGGTGTACTTGCCATTTTCTGGCCAACTGCTGCCAAAATACTACAGTTTGGAATTACCGCAATCTGCAATGATTCTTTGAATATCAAGAAAAATAGACAGAATAGAATCTCTCTACAAACTAGGGAGTATGAACGAAACAGAATATTTTGCTGAACTTTAATGTAATCATAAAGAAAAAGCATGATATTATCAGATATCAAGAGAAGCTAAGCCATTCATGCAATCAAGCAACGTTTATGAAGTGGATAATTAACCTCAGCCTATTGTCCACACAGGTAGTGTGGATTAATAATCTGAACCCCAATTTGCAATTGACTGTGTCATGGGTAGTATGATTCAGTAGCCTTTGCCTTGAAATAAGTGGTACAGCATATTCCTGTCCCACAGGGTTGGGTAAATAAAAGCCACAAATAGACAAGGTGTCACTTGTTTCACTTCTATAACTCGCACACTAATAAAATCTAGTTCATATGATATGATCATCAACTTTATCTCCTCCAGCACCAAATATAAATTTTTCGTTGTCAAATACTAAACTTGAAAGAGTATAGATGTACATTAAGGATCCTTGTTGATATGATAAAACAGCGGGTTTTAAAATTCAACATTCACAGAGGAACTTATTAAATTATGCTTTCATTATGTCAGTACAATATAGAAAATTAAGCCAGTGGAATACATAACAATTTAGCAATTAATATCTGTGAGTACAAACTTCAAGGAGAAAACAGAACATGCAACTTGCATTATTAAACACTCCTCTAGTACATGTAACAGTTAAGTGGAACACTTCTAGATGAATTCACATGATAGCCCCTAACACCTGTTAGTATCTGGAATTAAAAAGGTAAGACCTGAGAAAGACGTCCAGCATCCAAGGCTTGACGAAATCTAGACTCTAATGCCGCAGCAACGGCATTTACTTCCTTTTCAGGCACAGCAAAACACACAGAATGTTCACTACTAGCCTGCATTGAAGTTCTCAATGAGATACACTGATAAAAAATATGACATTCTGCGTCGAACTGATATTAAAAAAAATTACCTGGGATATCATGATTACATTAGCTCCAGCATCTCTCACAGCAACAAAAATGTCACTGGCAGTTCCAGGAACCCCTGCCATTCCAGTTCTGCAAAAAAAATTTGCATGTAACAGCCCAACCACGACGGAAAAAGAAAATAAAAAGGTGTAACTGCACCCTGGCAGATAGCAGCATGAGATGAATTAAAAGCACACCCTTCAACATTTACAACGGCCAAATTGTCAATTGTTGCAAATCCTTTAACTGGAGATTCCATTCTTTGACCATTTTCATTTTCACAGCCAGCACGACCGCAAATCATTGTTCCACATGCTGAGAGGTCGAAAATATTTCTTATGACGATTGGTATATCATATACCATAACAGGAATTATAGTTCGAGGATGTAAAACATTTGCCCCGAAGTATGACTGCATACACAACAATTTGATGATTACAATTAAATATGAGGTTCATTAACTTTGGATGGTAACAAAGAAGAATTGACTATACCATTTCCCATGCCTCTTGATAAGACAATTTCTTCAGTATCACAGCTTCACTTACTGCCAAAGATGGTTTAAAAAAATGCTAAAAACTTACATGAAATCTCAATTCTAACACGCATGCTAATGTAATATTGCTAAGAAAGTGGTCTAGAGCAACAGAGATGCAGTATCTCCTTGCCAGGTTTGAAAGGGACCAGAAGTCTACTATTCATATGAAGTGATTTTAGTGGAGTACAAGTGAGACAGCATGTGAACAAGTCAAACAAACCTTTTCTAGGGTCAGCACTATATAAACCATCGACATCAGTCCAAATAGTGACTTGACGTGCTCTGAATAAAGCACCCATAATTGCAGCTGAGAAGTCACTACCATCTCTCTTTAAGGTTGTAGGTATATTCTGAAGAGTGCTGGCAATAAACCCAGTTGCAACGATAGTGTTAGATGGATTGTGAGAATACCATTTCTCAAGCCTTCTGCCAGACTCCAAATAATCTGGATCCACTTGATTAGAGCTTGTCGGATTTACAACAAGGACCTCTCTGGTGTCCATACAAGTGCAGTCCAATCCATTCTATAACATGAGGGGAAACTTATTAACAAAGATACGAAAACATTGATTCAAACAATCTGGAAAAATTGTGAATTCTGTAAAAGGAAAGCATATCAGGGTCACCTTTCTGACAACAGCAGACAACAGTTGAGCAGACCATAACTCGCCATGTCCCACAACAAAATCTGAAAACGATTCTGTAGCATGACCAGCTACAATATGTTTAAGTATTAAAGTCATGAAGTTGAGGATGAATAGTTTCGTTGCTACATAATAATAATAATAATAACTGAAGAAGAAAAAAGACAAATAAGTTTATTTGAAACTTTTTGAGAGAGTTTTCTCATTCTCTTATTTTTCAATTGGAAAAAAATACACATCTACATACTAAAAGCAGAGACAAATTTGCTATAATAAAGCACAATAAAATCCCATGATTATGGAAGATAATATCTCACAAAATCAAGGAATAAATAACAGCAAATCTTGACAGGGTAATATGCTGCCTGATTCTTTAAAATTAAGGAAACTAATTAAAATATCCTAGAATAAATCCGTGAATTACTACAGTATTCATACAAGAAAAGATTAGATACATGTATCTATATAGGTACATGTGCACAAGGTTTAATGAGTATTCGGTAGATATGCTTGTAGATAAATAAGTATGTATAGTTGTATTCAGCATAAACTTAACCTAGATAACTTTGAAATAAGATCATATTAGTAGGAATGGAAACCACACCTAGAAAAGAAGAAGTCACGCCATAAATATAAATATTCGAGCAATTGAAAACAATATTCGAATTATGTAATGTGACATTCTCTAACAAATTAATCTGTTAGATGAAGTGCTTCAATGTGGTATCAATCACGCAAATTTCTTGGGTTCAAGCCTTGTTTCCAATCATTTAAATGAAATTGTGCAATTAGAAAATTAAATCTCATCTACACGTGAGGGGTCACGTTGGAGATAATATTTAAATGATTTACATGTGACCCTCTCTAACAGTTCAATCTTTTAGATTAAGTGGTTCAATACGAGCATATAAATAAGTCAAAACTATTGCAATTGGCATTATAGTTTTTGCCAAATTTTCCTTTGCATTAGACATACCGATAAAGATTGCACTAAGCATTGCTTTAAGGTTACTAATGTCCTGATGCAACAGAGATAAGAAATTAGCAAGATCATCCCCCTCAAGTAAATCAAGTGCTGTCAACTTGTGCTTTTCCAGAACAGCATCCAGTGCAGTTACATAAGAGTTGTCTCGTGACTGTGCCCTCTCTATGAGATCATACATCATGTCTGTCACCTTCGACATGGCAGACACAACAACTAACTTTCTCTCTGACTCATCCTTGACAATAATGTCTGCAACATTTCGTATTCTTTCAGAAGTTCCCACACAGGTACCCCCGAATTTATGAATAGACCAGGTGTCACCCTTTGGAAGTTGTATTTTTTCTAGAGCTTCGTCCAACAAATAATCTACAAATTTTGTTAACAGTTATGGAAGATATATCATATTAGTAACAACACACTCTCATGAGTTCAATATTCAAAAGCATATTAGAAGGAATTGTAACTAAACCTGCACTTGTAATGGAAGAATATAGGCTATAGTTTAATGAAGCCTGTCCTTGCCACAGTGATCCACAATCTATTCTGTGATTAAAAAAAATAATAATAATAATAATAATAATACTAATAATAAAGAGAAAGAAGACTACACATTAAGCATCCACAAACAGCAGAGTGTAAAGAGAAATTGTTATAGACAAAATCGGAAGATGAAATCCATTAATAAGCATATACATAATGTTCATATTCGTTTTTGATGAACCAAAATATGACAATTGTGCCAAACTCAATCAAAGCACAAACACAACCGGCCTAAATACAAGCCACTCATTTTGATGTAGAACGGGGAAGAATTAAGAAGCAAGAAGAAGAAGAGGAGGAAGAAGAGAGAAGAAGAGGGGAAGAGAGAAACGCGGCAGCCGCCAAAGGCAATTTTATTCAATCAATTCATCAACTGTCTAAATTACAATGTAAAAACCATATAAATAGCGAAAAAAACCCTAGTTTGATGGGCTTGGATAAACCCGCTAGAACAAGTCCAACAATACGAAACATAATAAATAAGTCCAATAACAATAAATAAATAAGTCAAATAACAATGAGATGAAATAAGTAAATCTCGATCTCGATGATATGATGTCCGCATCACATTTCATGTCAATAAGTAATATTGTCATGTTGTTCTGTGTATTTTCATATCTTGGCAATTGATAAATTGCTCCACAATGCTGTACTTGTTAAAAACATTTTTCCAGTCATGATGTAACATGGTTATTTTCTCTAGCNCGATGATATGATGTCCGCATCACATTTCATGTCAATAAGTAATATTGTCATGTTGTTCTGTGTATTTTCATATCTTGGCAATTGATAAATTGCTCCACAATGCTGTACTTGTTAAAAACATTTTTCCAGTCATGATGTAACATGGTTATTTTCTCTAGCCTCAAAACTGAACAAAATAGAGAGCAATGAAGGTATTAAGTTGCAATTACACTACAATTGAAGGAAATTTGACTTTCCAGGCACTCTGCAATAAGACCAATAAGATCAGGAGATATCATT
>CAIGRP010046626.1:0-20160 GCA_903798385.1 Fraxinus cuspidata
GTCGACTGGTCGTTGGTCGAGAAGAGACGTCAGCGTCGCGATTGGAGTCTGGTTGAAGGAGAGAATGAAAATTGATTTTTCATTTTTCCATTTTATAATTTAAAAAATATAATTGGGCCAAATATGAGGCCTATCGGGTATTGGGCCTGCTTGCAAACAAAAAAAATAAAATTTGAGCAAAAAATAGGCCCCCTCCAGTTTTGAGGTCGAGGCGCAGACCTCATCCGCCTCATCACAGAATCGGCCCCGGGATCAAAGCCCATAACTCAAAAGGCCTCGCCCTCCACATATTGATTTTCTATTCTATTTGAAGACTCCATGAAGAAGCTGATGTCCTATTCAGATTTAGACACTCTCCATTAACTCATTGTGGATTATTGGTTCTCTATTATATTTGAAAACTTAATGAAGGAGTTGAGGTCCTCTTATTTCGGCCTCTCTCTATTTACTCATTATAGATTGTTCGTCCTGTTTTATTTGAAAACTTAGTGAGGGAGTTGAGGTACTCTTTAGGCCTCTTTCCATTACCTCCTTTAACTTGAATGGATAAATTTCTTGGGATTGGAAGAAAATTCACATTAATGGCCTCAAAATGAAAGAGTATATGGGGTCATAATTCTAACAATAAAATATCGAGGATTGAATGCATATATGATTGAAAAAAGCCACACGATTATGCAAGCATCAAATTTCTTTTCAATATGTGATGTCTTGGTATCAACAAGAGCTAATTTACTTTGCTTTGACCTCCGTTCAGTCTAATACTTCCGAAAATAGGAGAAGCCATGCAACGGTTGATATCCAGTAACTCAAAATTAATGGCGTCAGCGTCGCGATTGGAGTTTGGTTGAAGGAGAGAATGAAAATTGATTTTTCATTTTTCCATTTTATAATTTAAAAAAATATAATTGGGCCAAATATGAGGCCTATCGGGTATTGGGCCTGCTTGCAAACAAAAAAAATAAAATTTGAGCAAAAAATAGGCCCCCTCCAGTTTTGGGCCCGAGGCGCAGACCTCATCCGCCTCACCACAGAACCAGCCCATGGGATCAAAGCCCATAACTCAAAAGGCCTCGCCCTCCACATATTGATTTTCTATTCTATTTGAAGACTCCATGAAGAAGCTGAGGTCCTATTCAGATTTAGATTCTCTCCATTAACTCATTGTGGATTATTGGTTCTCTATTATGAAAACTTAATGAAGGAGTTGAGGTCCTTTTCTTTCGGCCTCACTCTACTTACTCATTATAGATAGTTCGTCCTGTTTTATTTGAAAACTTAGTGAGGGAGTTGAGGTACTCTTTAGGCCTCTTTTTCCATTACCTCCTTTAACCTGAATGGATAAATTTCTTGGGATTGGAAGAACATTCACATTAATGGCCTCAAAATGAAAGAGTATATGGGGTCATAATTCTAACAATAAAATATCGGGGATTGAATGCATATATGATTGAAAAAAGCCACACGATTATGCAAGCATCAAATTTCTTTTCAATATGTGATGTCAAGGTACCAACAAGAGCTAATTTACTTTGCTTTGACCTCCGTTCAGTCTAATACTTCCAAAAATAGGAGAAGCCATGCAATGGTTGATATCCAGTAACTCAAAATTTCATCACTAACTGTTCAACAAAATATCAAAATCCTTCATTCTAAATGAATATGAAACTCATACTTGGAGGACTAATTTTACGTGCTAATATAATTATTGATCATCAAGGCTATATGTCGTCACAAGATGGGCCCCTTGAATGCCCACATGCCCTTGCATATTCGTACCTAGACCATCGAGGTATAGTCAAAGCAAAAAGATGTCTCGACTGTCGAAGCACCATTTAACAGTGAAACACATAAAACCATCACTTAGCTAAAAACAAAATTTAAGGTCTCGGATTCCAAAAGATCAAAAGGCCTCGAATATGGACAAAAACTGTTGACCTCAATTTTTGCACCAACAGAATTCCGGCCACTCCCCTCCACGTAGATATTCCCTACTCACTAGAACACACCATTAAGAAATAAAAGTTGTCGATCAAGAAAAAAGTCCGACGACCATTTGTACTCCAACGGTCAAATCAACTATCTGGCGAGATATAATATGAGTACAAGAGAGGGAGAGGAGATTTGACTAAGTTTGAATGAATGTGCCTTAGTTGTGAATAGACACACACACACACACACACACATATATATAGAAGAAATAAATGGACCAAGTGGGCTAGTAGACCGAGCTCCAAGCTCAAGACAAGGTTGTTTGATTAATTGAACCAATCCAATTGAATAATCGATTTCAAGTCAATATATGTGGGACCCCCTCATCATTCGCATGTCACAAAATTTATAGGTATAATATAAGAATTAGTGCAAAATCTAACACAGTCAAATATAGAAGCGGTAAACCTATGCATGAACACACCAAATTGCTTAACAAGTATTACCAAAGTACAAACGTCGACATAATCTTAAAAATTGGACTTAATAATGACTTTCAATGTAATGAAGAATGAATGTCATCTCATAAAATGATCAAAAAGCCCTTAAAAACCTACAGGGTTATTTACACAATTTAAGAAAGTTTGAAAATCTAAAATCTAATTTTCACTCTATAAAAATGTTGCCTCAAATCAAGTCAAATTAAGGATTTGGCACTCTCGAGAACTCTAAAATTCTCCTATTGAGAAGAACTGTCCAACAAGAAAACTTGACTGTTGAGTTAAAAAGTATTGTTCAGTTTTTTAGGTCAACAATACACGTAATATTTTGTTCGTAGATAATTTTAACCCAATCTATTTTGAAAGTAGCTAATCCTAAGCCTAAAAAGAGAAGGTTTCAATTTTACTTATAATTAAAAAAATAAAAAAAACGAGTTAGCTTGCGTGCTCGTGGACAGCTTGGCCCATTGCAACTCTAAGAGCAAGCTTGCACTTTTCTTTCGTTGATTTTGATTTTCTTGAGTGGCAATCTCTATAAAAATTAATGCTTGTTAGTTTTTTAGAGCATTGATTTTGCGTGATTTAATAATCACCCAAAATCTATGAGTGTAATTTAAATTGTATTTTTCAACCTACCAAATTGTGAGATTTTTGCACATTTTCATTTTTGTTTTTCAACTTTACCATCTTTTAAACAGTTATTTCCAAATTGAATTACACAATGGCGGATACAAGTTGCAAAAAATTCACTTCACAAAATCAAACACAAAAACAAATTAACCTGCCAAAACAAACCACATTAAAAAAATCAATGCCAAATGCTAAACTATGTATGCTCATTGCTGAATTGAACTAAGGCCCTGTTTGATTGGCCATTATTTTCCATGAAAAATGGAAAACAAATTCTAACTTCCGCTTTTACCTTATTTGATACACTTTTTTCATGCAAAACAAAGTCAAACGAATGTTATTCGATATTTTAATTTTTTTTTTTTTGGCTATTGAAACAAATTCTAGACCCAATGGTAAAAAAATTATTATTTTAATGGACAATTTTCATAAAAAATGAAGTCAAACGGACACCAAACTTTCAAATTTTTTCAGGTGAAAAATTATACCAATCAAACGCAATTAATTACAATTCTCAATAAAACAAATTCTAGGCAATTCAATTCTCTATAATTCATTTTCTTTCCACCCAAATTCCACATTTGCAATCAAACGGACCCTAAATTAAAATAATTCCACACTGAACCAACAACCCATATGCAAAAACCAAACAAAAAGTTCACAACAATCTTGATAAAACGGACAAAGAACATACATAAAATTCAGAAAATAGCGCAAGAACACAAACCAAATTGAGAGCCTGCGCCACTAGGGATAATTTCCGATTGAACTTGTGAAGTTTCTAGGATAAGTTAGTTCATACACTGTAAAAATTAATTGAGAGCTATATAAATTAATATTGAATTGTGAAGAGTTACATACATATTTTCTTTGTACTATATACACAAACCTACGTTTATATATATATATATATATATATATATAAACATATATGTACTATTATTCTTGAATATCTTCCAGAATGGATAATAAACTTGTCGTTCGGGTTGAACTATTTAAAAAATCAAATGCCTACTTTGGAAAACCGTGACCCGTGCCCAAAACTACCAAGCATGTCCTAAGTTATATATATATATATAAACATACATGTACTATTATTCTTGAATATCTTCCAGAATGGATAATAAACTTGTCGTTCGGGTTGAACTATTTAAAAAATCAAATGCCTACTTTGGAAAACCGTGACCCGTGCCCAAAACTACCAAGCATGTCCCAAGTCAAGACTACGAACTTGAGAAAAACGGATTACCAATTACTCAAAAATCTGCAGGCTTAATTCGCAGATGGGGACGTGTTGTGTGAAATGGTGATGGAAGTCCTGACGGATTGAGATGATAAACCTCCACCACAAGAAAAATCAGTAAAAACCAAATATCCAAGTATGTTTGTTCTTCACAGGAACACAGCAATGGCGGTATCTTTATCTAAGCACTGTTTCTTTACTTTTCCATCCAAACTCTCGAATTTCTCTCCTAATTTCAACACTACTTTCTCTTCCATTATCGCTAAGCGCCATTTCAATCTACTTGCTTTATACCCATCTTGTAATTCCCGTAATCCCCGCTATGGAAATAGAAATTGTGGAGTATCCAACGCGAATATCTCTGCCGTGGCCACCAGTTTTACTGAAACAGCCACTATTTCGGAGGAAGAAGAAAAATATGGTGAAGCCCATAATGGAAAACTTGTTCTTCCCACTAATGAATCGTCTGAGGGACTCCTCAGGATTCGCCACACGGTAATACCAAAGGAGAATCCATTAAGGGATTGTGTACTGATGCAATTTATGCTTCAAATTTTATGGGTTTTGTCGCATTTTCTCATTTTCTTTCTGGAGCTATATTTATCAATTTTGCTTGAAATTATAGTTCCTGTAACCTTAGACTCTGTAGTGGTATTAGACTTCAGAAATTCATACTCGGCTACAATTTGTGCGTAATTGAATTTGAAGTGGAGTGAAAAGGAGGGAGTATTTTTCTGTTTGAGGTTGGTAGGTAGAAGTCAACATATTCATTTTGCTATGCAGTGTGCTCATGTATTGGCCATGGCTGTGCAAAAGCTTTATCCAGATGCAAGAGTGACCATTGGTCCGTGGATTGAGAATGGCTTTTATTATGACTTTGATATGGAGCCTTTGACGGATAAGGACCTTAAGAGAATTAAGAAGGAAATGGTGAGCTTAGTCTGTCTTCTTTTGTGCAATTGATAGTCCTTATTTTTCTTGCTTTTTACTAAATCATGGGGGGTATAAATTGGGGAAATATTCATTGGCCTACAGTTTTTGGGCACAGAATTTATTTGTTGAATCATCTGTAGGATCGCATCATTGGTCGAAACTTACCTTTGGTACGAGAAGAAGTTAGCAGAGATGAAGCCCAGAGAAGAATAATGGCTGTTAATGAGCCGTACAAGATGGAGATTTTGGAAAGCATCAAAGAGGATCCTATCACAATCTATCATATAGGTACACACCTGCTACTTCTTTTATCCAAAAAAAAAAATTTGTGTTTTGAAACTATTCGAGCTTATTTTCATCTCCAACTGTTTCACAATTTGTCAGATACTTATCTAATTGCTTTTTATAATGTTAGAGTCTAGTTATGAAATAAACTACTATATTTCAACCATATGATACCTTAGCTTATTATATTTTCCAAAACTGGTCGTTTACCTTTTAGTTCGTCTGTTTTAAATGGCCAACTTTTCTTCATTATGAGTTGAATGATTTGGGTAGACTATAGATGCCTGCACAAAAGAAGGGAGTGTGTATGAGCACGTGTGCGTTCATGGCTTGTGTGGTTGATGAGGCTATTAAAGAGGTTACAGGCTGTCCAGAAACTTATGGACCCATGTAGATGGAGAATAATATGTGATCTAGAACATGAATAAGAGTCATTGTTGGTTGTAGGATGAGGAGTTTCCAGTGTATGATATTCACTGCAGAGTAACAAATGGGTCAAAGTGAATTTCAAAAACATTGTTCTGGGGTGCAAGCTGGAGTCATCTAGAGGAGGTATATGCTAAACATGTTAGATATTTGTGGAGCTAATTTTTGCTAATAATGGGAAATCTTTTTGGAGTTTTGTGTTCAAAGACTTGCCTTTCCAAAGTTGTCTGTGAATGATGACAATTGACAAGACAAGCTCATGGTCTCGGTCTCGGTCTTAGTCTTGGTCTTGGTCTTGGATGCACACGTGGGGCCTCCAAAATGATAGGAAAAAAAGAAGATAGATATGCATTTCCCAGCTGCAGTTTTCCCTTCATCTCTCTTCTAACATGGAAGTATTGGATTAAAGTGAACAATGTCTTTCCTTACTGGGGTGAAGTTAATGTAAAAATTTGATGTTTCTAAGATGATTTTGGTGGGATAAGGATGGATGATATTTTTGATGTTGGGATTTTGTTAATTTGTAGTTCCCTGCTAGGTGCTGCTTTATGTCCAATGACTTCATCAGAAAGAAGCTTCGACAGAAACGTTTACAGTCATTGCTTTCCATTTTTGTATGGTATGGATTACTGAAATAATACATTCTGTAGTCTGACTTTCACATACAAGTTGTCAAAGCAGAAACACGTAACTTATATGGCACAGATACATTATGAAGAATGAAAATTGTTCAACATGACATTGGAAAATCCTATGATGCTCGGGCTCGGGTACGGGTATGTATTCAAGTGTCGGATCCATTATTTTCTAAAATATAGGATACAGAGACATGGCTAAAAAAAGTCCAAATTTTGGACACGGATACGTGAGTATGTCTTTCAAACTTCAATTTTTTTTATTAACCCAAGATCATGTCATTTTAAATAGACCAAAATCAATTATTTACAAAGAAGGAAATGAGCATTGAATATGGGGTTAAAACGAATAAAATAGAATAAATTTTGGGGTTTAGTTTTCAATTATGGAAAGTTAATTATTAAATGTTATATAAAATAGAAAACGAGGGACTTGATTACAATTTAAACTTAATGGAATACTAAGTTGCATTATAAGGAACTCATTTTCATTTCATACAAAGAAAATCCTAAACCATCGATACAGAGAGGAAAGAAGGAAAAAAAAAGAAGAAAAGGCAAAGAGAAAAGATACAAGAAAAAGAAGAGAAAACCTTGTGCTGTCGCCGAAGAAGAAAAGGGGAAGAAAAACAAGAAAAAAAAAGAAGCAGAAACGGTGAAGTATCCGGATGAAATTTGGAGGATTCGACACATATCACATACTCATGTCGTGTCATGTCTAACACAGGTACTTCATCCATTTCGAAAAGTCCGAGTATCAGAGGGAAAATCTATAAACGTGTAGTTTGGTTATAAAATTTTTAGCTTTTATTTCAAGAGTTTCTGTTGCTTTATATGAATATAACATAGTAGGATATGTGCACAAAGATAGGCATACAGATGTATATATTTGGTATTGCATGATAGTAATCTACTTTATGTGAATATAACATAGGTAGGATATGTGCACAAAGACAGGCATACAGATGTATATATTTTGTATTGCATGATATAGTTTTCTATCTGGGAGCTTAAGATGTGGCAAGGGGCATACATCGAGTTTCTTTAAGATCTCCGAATGACATGATAGGGATGGAAACATAGGTGTGAAATGTTTTAGTAATTTTGAGCTCAATATAAAAGGACGACTAAAAAAGAATATGAATATTGGACGAGGTCTAAGGTGGCAGCAAGAAGATGTCATGCTTGTCTTTACTGATAGGGGTACAAGATTTTGCAATCCCTTATTACTTAGTATAAGGTAGATATTGTTCTCTACTGGAATCCTTTAACACTCTAAAAAGTTCGTAAGTTTAAATTAATGATTTCGCCTTTTCGCTTTGAATACTGAGGCTAGATAGAACTAGTAATGGTTAAATTCTTCTCATGCTTCTTTTCTTCCTTGTAGGTAACGAATGGTGGGATCTCTGTGCTGGGCCTCATGTTGAATCTACTGGAAATATCAATAGAAAAGCTATTGAGCTTGAATCTGTTGCGGGAGCTTATTGGAGAGGAAATATAAATAAGCCAATGCTGCAAAGAATATATGGCACAGCATGGGAGAATGAGGAACAACTTAAGGCTTATCTTCACTTCAAAAAGGAAGCAAAAAGGCGGGATCACCGTCGAATTGGTCAAGATCTTGATCTATTTTCTATTCAGGTACTCTCTTTATGATTTGAAGTACTCCCTCCAACCCACATTCTTTGTCCATTTTCAGTATTTTTACTTTCAATATCTTTTTGTTTGTTTGGACTTGTTCATTGTCTGTAAATTTTCTGGATAAGCAAAGAAAAAATTATTAAAATGCACTAAGAGGGTATACCTTTCACAAAATGACAAACCTCTGTCTTTATACTCACAAAATGTGTTCCATACACTCTAGAAAAGATAACCGTGACTTAAAAAGCAACTCCTTGGTTCGAAAGAGAAGAATATTTGAAACAAATAGATTTATTTTTGCAACTGCAATGTTTAGAAAGGCGTGATCAGGTATGGCATTTTACTTATGTGAGGCAAGGCATAAATCTCGATGTGTTTTTATGTGTAATCCTAAAGACAAACTATTAAAGTAATTTAAAAGAACATAAAAATTACAAAAGTATGCTCATAATAAAACTGACATAAACTATGTTTAGAAACCCATAGTAAAGCAAATTAACAGAATTAAAAGTCTAACTTGCCAACACCCATTTAATAGATGAACAACCTATGTTTTAGTCTATGACTACAAGTATAAACAACCACGAGTCTCCTAAATCATCACCTAAGAATCATGGATTTGTATACGTTATTTGAATACGATATGATACGAGTACGTCGATATAGCTTTTTTAGAAAAATTAGACCATGCGGATACGTGTATTAAAAGTTTTAATACCATTATCTATTTCCTATAATAAAATTATAGTTGTTAATTACTCACAAAATTTTGCATGTATTAAAAGTTTTATTATTATTATTATTATTATTATTATTATTATTATTATTATTATTATTATTATCTATTTTCAATTATGAAACTATAGTTGTCAACCATTAATATGGTTTTATATGTATTAAAAGATTTAATATTATTGTTTATTTTCAATAATAAAACTCTAGTTATCAATTAATTTAAAATTCTAATTGCCAACTATTTAATGCTATATATATTTCTAATATTAAGTATAAACTACGTATTTATTAATTATTTTAAAAAATGTTTACTTTCTTTGAAATTAATAAATATTATATATTTTCAATATGTTGCTGATAATAACATTAGTTATCTATTAAGTAAAAGTATGTGTCATAATATGTCCGATAAGTATCGAAAATTTATAAAAATCTAAGAAATAACATGTATTCGGTATAAATTAGAAAGTAACCAAGCGTGTCCGAGTTTCAATACATATGGAATAGGGTGCTCTATAAGTTTACAAGTATCCTTGCTTCATAGATAATCACTAGTAATAGGTTTTTTTTAATAAGAACATTAACATAATTTGATTATCTAATCATCCTCTTCAAAACTATATTTTCTTCTCATTCTTTGCCATAATCCTCTACTAGCAATGGTGTCTTATCATAGTTATGTCCTTTTCGGTAAAGGCTGAAAAAAGATAATAAAACATTCGTAAATCATTCTAGTTTATAAAAAATGGCCTATAAAGTGATAACCCCATAAATAACTAACCAAGAGGGGGATAAATTGGTTTTAAAACTTTTTTAAAGAATTAATCTAAATTCAAACAACTAAAAACTAAATAGATTAATTCAAATAATAAGCACAAATATAAAAGTGATGAGTAAAAGATAGAGAGGATGCAAACGATATAATTATGAAAGTTCAATCCAAAGCAATGATCTATGTCCTCCATTACCAAGCTATTCGGCATTTTCACTATATTGATTGATTTATGGTGCAATCCAACCCTTTAGAACGCTTTCGGTGATTTACAAACAATGAGCATCGTTCCTTATACAATGTCGAGTTTTATGGGACTTCAACACAACCTACTATTGAGCTTTCACGAGACCTCAATATGACCCACACTATAGAGCTTTATGGGACCTCAATATGACTCACACAATAACTTACAACAAGGAGCACCGATCCTTATACAATGATTTTCTTTAAGGGGTTTCAATACGACCCACACTTTATCAAAATGATTTAACAATGGAATTCCTCTCTTGATAAATAATACAAACAAATTAAGTACTAAACGAGGCTAACATTTCAGTGAATATCAACAAATGATTGATCAAGTGTTTGATAAAAAGCTTTGATAAATATAATAATTAAAAATTAGATTCAACCAATCAAAATTTCTCAATGAGAAGATGAAGAAGAATCAAATGCAATTTTAGTTCAAAAATCTTTTCAAAATATTTCTCTCTTTTAATGAATGATTGTAATAAATTAAGAAATAAGAGGAAAATGAGAAACGTTGATGAATATGATGATTTTACTAGTTTGATTTAATTAATCAAAGTTTTCAATATAAAGAAGTAGAAAGGTTTATGCAACGTAAATGCAAAGATCTTTTACAAAAATATCTATATTTTAAGATTGAAAAAAATAAGTTAACAGACAGAGAGATAAAAAAAAAATCATTCATGAGAGAATTGAGTTAAGAAGTTCGATTCAAAAATTAAATTTTTTGCTATGAAGAAATGAATGTAAAAATGTAAGCTCAAAAAAAATATTTTACAAATATATTTCATTAAAAAACTCTCTTTTAATTGTTATAATGAATGCAATGTGAAGTGGTATTTATAGCAATCAAAACGTCAAAATTTCTGACCAACCGGACAACCCATTCGGACGTCCGATCCTGAACCGGACAATCAAACTAGTCATTGTGCGTCAAAAATCAGAATGGTTAAAAAATTGACCGTTGGGCGAACCAAACGTCTGTATGGTCAACCGGACGTCTTCTTTGACTTTGACTTACTACGACTTTTTTTTTTTTAATGTAGGCTTTTGAAGAACTTTTTCATTGTAAAAAAATTAAATATCAAATTGAAATAGTTAACTTTTTGAAAAATAATTAATTTTTTTATGTATGTATTTTTATGAAATAATGTTTTCGTACATAATGATTTTTGAGCTTTTATCATTCATGGTTAAATATCAAAGTATTAGTACATATTAGTACATTTATATTTGAACTAACAAGTTTATTTTTATATCTTGCTTCGAAGTTTGCCTCTTAGACTTTTCGTCTTGATTTTTCTTTTATGTCGTCTCTCATACTCTTGATCTTGCTTTTTCATGACGTTTGTCTTTTAAGCTCTCGTCTCGAATGATTTGACTTGAATGCTTAACTTTCACTTTGATCTTCATTTCGGTCTAGTTTATAATGTATTGATTTTGGCAATGTTTGATTGATTTTAACATTTAATTATCATTACTTAAAATCAATTGTTAGAAACAATATTAATCTTGTTTGTTATGATCAAAACATTAAGGATGAAATCAACCATAGGTCAACAATTTCTCCCTTTTTGATTATGACAAACAAGATGATTTGCAAGGTAAGATTGAACAATTGACATCATATTGATAAATATTTGTTATGATCAAAACATCAAGGATGCAATCAACCATAGGTCAACAAAAAGTTGGTGCTTGTAATAAAATGTCCAGAAAAGAAAGTATGATGGCATAACCACATTTGCTGTCATAAGACTTAGCCTTGAGGCGTAAACCTCATGAATGTCACTTAAGGAGTAAGCTCTGAGACGTTAACTGGAAGACTTACGTGAGGTGGGCCTCAAGAAGTAAGCCTCACAAAGTTAATGCAACAGTACAATGCAGTGTATTGTACGCCATGAAATGCCCTCCCATTTCCTTTAAGTCCATGGAACCTAATGACATTTAGAGGAACAGATTCAGAGGTCAGCATTATGTCTTTAATTATTACAATTTTGGGCTAGCCATAAAATTGTTCAGCATGTGGTGTCTTCACTCACGACTACCAAAGTGGCGAAGATCAGTGATAATAATTCATTTGCAACAGTACGATGCGGTGATTCAGGATAGTTTGTGAGGTAGAAATTCAGACCTGTTTAAGACTATTAGTTTGTTGATCATGCCTTTTAACAAATTAAAAATTGGAAATTCAGAGACTTATGGGTGTCGGACACGTACATATCTGAAATAAAGCTGTAGAAAACATATTTAAGTATGCATCCAAATGCTTCTTTAAGTAAAAATAGCTTTTGGCTGCAGAGAGAAGAGAATTCCTGCTTGATAACGCTACAAAAATTTCTAAACAAAACTAGAAGCTGAAGCTTGAAGCAAACCATGTACTGTTCATACAAGAAAAAGCTTTTCTAGCTTCTGGTTTTTCCATACATATTGCACATTTTGCCTGAATTTTGTTGATAGCCAAATTATCTCATACCGAATAAACCAATCCTGCCTCTCTATTCCCTTCTGCTTCCGCCAATGAGATGCAGCAATGGAGTTGTGGGTACAGTAGTGATGTTCACCAGGACATATTAATAGTCAGAATTTTAGTGTGAGTGAATTGGTGGTGACATGACACCATAGAGGTGGCATAGGTAGGCAGAGGAAGAAGAGAAGTACAGAATTGAAGAAGCGTATAACAGAAGCAAGTGCTTTTGCAAAGCAGGAAGCAAGCACGCTGGGGACACGTTAAATTACATTCTTTAGAATTATTGCATTTATATAATATGTTTCATTTTTATACTTTTTTATTTTTCAATAAAATCAAACTCTTTTTATGATTGAATTCTGGAGGTGAACTCTTTTAAATATATATATATATAGGTGTTTGTTATATTCTAATAATTTTGGGTTAATTTATAGAGAAAATTGTAGTAACAGTCCCTAACCTTTTCAATTTTTGCAAACTTTACCCTAACCTTCGATTTGTATCAACTAAAGTATCTAACTTTTCAGAAATATGCAGTTAGGGTCCAAATGGATGGAAACCATCCAATTGACCGTTAGTTGACCAAAAAATTTGATTTTGATCAAATTTGATTAGGCCATTTTTCACATAAAATAATTAAATCTCTAAAACAAAAATGAATATATACATCATCTTCCCCATCCACTCCCACCTACCCATTTGGGGAAATCCACCCGCCACTTGCAACCTTCGGTCACGCCACCTCTGGCCACGCACCCGACGTTCGCTCACCTCCACCTCTCTCAAACTCCCTCTTTTTTCCCTGCATCCACAGAATCTAACAAACTTCTCAAATTATTTGGCCAACCAATCAAAATCAGGGCAATTGATGCACATGGTGGCAGTAAACACTAGTATTGGCAGTGGGTGTGGAGATTGCTAAAACCTAAGGAAATTGCGTTCCCTTACCTTTAGAGATTTGGAGTCCGACGCATTGGCTTCTGTGCTTGGTAATGAAAATTACTACTTGGAAAAACCATCTGAAATATTAAAAATGAATAATCCTCCGGAACATAAAATTGAATTTTTTGAGTTTTTTGATAAAAATGGAACGTGGGTTTGTGGTATGATGTCAAATCTTTATCCTTAAATCGGATATTCAGTCTTAGCATTGAGTTTCTAGTTGTTCTAAGGAGATTGGACTGGACTGAAAGGGAATTGATATTTTTAGGAATATAACTTGAAAATTTTTTGGGTAATGAAGAAATTGGAAACAGGGAAAATGGCAGAGCTCAATGATGCTACAGGATCTGAAATTTGTGGTGGTGACTTTTGTGAAATCTGGCCAACGTCGGCAATGGTGCCAAAGGTGGCAATGGCATTAGGTCGCTATCCTAGTGGTTGATTTTCAAGTGTGGGGCCGTGGGGTGGAGTGGGTCGGGGTGAAGTGAAGTGAAGGAGAAAACCTTTTTTTTTTTTTTTGGTTTTTTTATTTATAATATGGGCTTGACTAAGTTACCATTTTGTCCTTGTCAAATTTGGTCAAAATCAATTTTTTTGGTCAAGTGAGGGTCAATTAAATGGTTTTCATCCATTTGGACCCCGACTGCATATTTCTGGAAGGTTGGGGATTTTCGCTGGCACAAATGGAATGTTAGTGCAAAAATTGAAAAGGTTAGAGACCGTTGTTGCAATTTTCCCTAATTTACATTTGTTTTAGTCAACCCCGTCCGTCTTCTAATTTGTCATGCATTGCATTGCTCTTGTTAAAGAGAGCCTAATTAGATCTGCTCAAGTATTTTTTGGACTTCATTTTGAATGGTTATGTCATAAAGGATGTTAAGCCTATGTTTGACGTGTGTTCGTAGGCTGTTTTTAAACACACAAACCAATTTTTATCCACACATTTTGAGGGACTCACAAGTACTACCCACTTATCCACCACTTATTTCTATCTATTTATATTTAAAACCATTTGTAAACACTTCCTAAGCATGATTTTAAATAAATAAACAAAACTGTACCATAACTTAAAAGCAATGAATGCTCAATTTTGGTTATCAATAGAAGGGAAGGTGGACAGATATTGAGAAGAAATGAATACTAGCTTTTTCAAGTTGTAGATTAGTAAAAGGTTTGCATTGCTATCATTCATCTGAGTTTTCCTATTTCTTTAACAGTTTCTGAGATATTTGAAAAATAACATTCTGAGTCCTACAGGATGAAGCTGGTGGAGGGTTAGTGTTCTGGCATCCCAAGGGCGCTATTATGAGGCATACGATTGAAGATGCCTGGAAAAAGATGCACATACGACATGGTTATGATCTGCTGTATACTCCACATGTTGCTAAAGCAGATCTTTGGAAGATTAGTGGTCATCTGGACTTCTACAAAGAGAACATGTTTGACCAAATGGAGATTGAGGAAGAACTTTATCAGCTTCGACCAATGAATTGCCCTTATCATATATTGGTTTACAAAAGGAAGCTACACTCTTATAGGGATTTCCCAATCCGGGTTGCAGAGCTTGGAACAGTATATAGATACGAATTATCTGGAAGTTTACATGGCCTTTTCCGCGTGAGAGGATTTACCCAGGTGTTTTTCATTTGCTCATGTTGACATTATTAAGCTAAATATTTCAAATCGAAAAAGAAATTCACTTTGTCATTCACTTTGTCATTTAGATGAAAAAAGGACTCAGAAATGTGGACCCAAGTGACCTTTCTCCTTGTGCAGGTTGAAAATGGGTTGGGTCAACCTGAGTCATATGAAACCAATTGCTTTCACATTCCCCACCTAACATGTTTCACTATTGATAGTTCTTGATATTTTTTATGCTAGAACTCCACTCTGCGGTGCATGAGATCTCAAATTTGGCATTAACGGGTTAGCTAACTTGAAGTGCCACTTTTTGGAAAAACTAGTGGTGCCCCTTCACCTCTTGCATAATGTCCAATCACAAAGGATGTGGTAAACAAGGTTTTGTGGTTTACAATCCATAGCAAATATTGCAACGGCCAATGGTTACCTTTTACATAGTTAATAATTATGGTGGCAAGTATGTCATCTTTGCTGGGGAAACCACTTGCTACTGCACTCAACCTGCCCCCCTCTTTCCAACTGACATTTAGCTCATTAAACCAATGATGGACATTTTATTAAAGACTTACCAACATTATGCACTTATTTTAGAGAAAATTATCTCGATTTTTTCCAAAATTAAGTCAAGATAGTTTCTAATTTTTCCGGTAACCATCCAAAATTTTTATATGAACTATATATAAAGAGGAGTAGGATATTTCAATATCTAGATTATTGATTTGAATTTAAGTGATTGAAATTATCCTCTCTATGTTTCCTCCATCCCTCTCCGATTCTGCATGACCCAACTTGCTCATTTGATAGTGTAATTAGTCGGGATGATTGTTTAGCTTGATTTTGCCACCTCTGTCCTGGATATTACTTAAGAAGTCAACTAGATGCTTCATAAAATTACTATAATTCCTACAAGATTGTTCGTCCTTGAAAAGGATCAAGTTTTGACCAAGGACAGCTTTCTTGCTGGTGAACTTGATTTGAACTGCAAAGGATGCTTCCGTGTGTTTCAGTCTATTTTTCCTTAGTTTTCATCAAGAACTGGACAAGCCTAGATGCATTTTATATCTATGGAACCTTGATGATAATTTTACAGGATGACGCCCATATATTCTGTTTAGATGATCAAATCAAAGATGAAATCAGGGGGGTCCTGGATCTCACGGAGGAAATATTGCTAAAATTTGGGTTTGATAAATATGAAGTCAACCTCTCGACTAGGCCAGAGAAAGCTGTAGGAGGTGATGACATATGGGAGAAAGCAACATCCGCTCTCAAGAATGCTTTAAATGACAAAGGGTGGAGTTATCAGATAGACAAAGGAGGCGGTGCGTTCTATGGACCCAAAATCGATCTCAAAATAGAGGATGCTCTCGGAAGAAAGTGGCAATGCTCGACCGTACAGGTATTTTTGACTATCCTGTTGTGATCACAAGGACCTCGATTGGAAGTAAAGTCATCTTCCCTACCTTCTCTGTGGTCTTCCTCCATCATTTGTTGTTCCTGGTCCATGCTGCTAGAGTTAAAATTAATATAAGATGTCAAAATCCAATAATTTTGTCTTTGATGAACAAGCTGTAAGTTGTATATAATTTTGATGAAAATTGCACCATTGGTCCTCATCCTATTACTTGAGTAGCAAGTTAGCAAGTTGATCCTTAACTTTTCATTATAGTTGCACAATTGTTCCTCGCTGATGGAAACCATCCAAATTTCTATAAACTTGTCATGTGACTTTCATGGCTATGGCTTTTTTTTTTTCCAAACTTCTTTAAAGTAAGACATGTTTCCACGAGAGTTATGTACAATTTAACAAAAAATTTGATGGTCTTTGTCATTGGGACTAAACCTATATTTGGCTCATGTTTATAAACTATTTAAGGATCCACAAGTACTCCCCACTTATCCACTACTCATTTATTATTTGTTTATAGTTTAAACAATTTATAAACACTTTTCAAACATGCTCTAATATAATGAAAGGTTGAAAACCAACTTGCTCTTATTGTGAGGACTAGGATAATGAAAGGTTGAGAACCAACTTTCTCTACTTTTAAGGTTGGCAACCAACTTGATCTATTTTTAAGGTTGGCGACTATCTTGCTACTTGAACAATAGGTTCGGACCATGGTGCAATATTCCATAATTTGTATGACAAATTTTTTTCCCCCAATCCTTTAATTGGTACATGATATATTCTACAGGTTGATTTTAACTTGCCTCAGCGCTTTGACATTACATATGTTGATTCGAATCAAGAGAGGAGGCGACCAATCATGATTCACAGAGCCGTTCTTGGATCCTTGGAGCGATTCTTTGGAGTCCTGATAGAGCATTACGCTGGAGATTTCCCGTTATGGCTTTCTCCAATTCAAGCTCGAATTTTACCTGTCACCGACACACAGGTAACGTGATAGCTTTTATTTTTTCTTACAAGTTTTTTAATCTACAGTATGGAACCCAATTTCATGAAACTAGAAAATTACCTGATCGTCATCGATTCTTGGGATATTACATGCTGATTTGTCACTGCATATGTTTTACAGCTTGACTTCTGCAATGAGGTGAACAGGAGATTGAAATGCCACGGTATTCGCAGTGAAGTATGCAGTGGTGAGCGTCTACCAAAGCTTATAAGAACCTCGGAAAAGCTAAAGATCCCGTTGATGGCGGTGGTGGGGCCAAAAGAGGTCGAAACACAGACCGTAACAGTAAGATCCAGGTTTGGTGGAGAATTGGGTAGCATGGACATTGATGATTTTATCAGCAAAATGAAGCATGCAATTGAAAACAGAACATTCTTCTGAAAATGAATATCCAAAATGAAGGAATAAACAGGTATAATATTACACAGTCTGCATGATATCACACATATTAAGCTAATTAGATTAGGTCTTAAAAGCACATTCTAAATATTTATCTTATACACATTCCCTTGTCTCTTGTTATTCATTTGTTATGATTTTCAACACTTCCCATCTTGTCTAAATCCTTTTATGAGCAAATTTCGCAACTTAATTGTTCGTCTTGACACTTTGTTCTGAGCAATTGACTGATTACCACTATAAAGGAGTAGCTAGCTAGCTCATGTAGATTATTCACCAACTTTATCAACCATATACTTTATTTAGTTGAGAGTGATACTTCTAGTTATCTTGCTACACCAAGATAAGCCACTTTTAAACATACTATGAGTTTTAGTAATTCAACCGACACTAAAAATTCTATAAAATGTTATTTTTGGACTATGATCGACGTGGGAAACAACAAAGATAGATTTAATATAACTTTTCAAACAAAAATTTCAAGGTATCTTAGTAATAACTTAGAAAAGGATACCTTTTGAAAATTCAAATAAACTTTTCTTATTTCAAATTTTTAGAAAAAGGATGGATACCTTAGAAATATGGTCTAGTTGATGAAGGTTTTTTTTTTTTTTTTTTTTTTTTTTTTTTTTTTTTTTTTTTTTTTTTTTCATTTTTTTTATTTTTTTTATTTTGACTGTGCGTGTTTAATTTTGGTACAATGGCTGATAATACATCTTAAATCTGTGAGCTATCTATATATTTTGGCAGTCCAACANTTTTTTTTTTTTGTTTTCTGTTTTTTGTTTTTTTTTTTTTTCTTTACATTTTTATAATTTATTAAGTATCACGTGAGTTGAGAATCGTTTTTGGACAATTTTACCCAAGTTATATTTGAAATTATCTCAATAATACTCTCTAGCTGATTAATTTTCATGATTGATGTCAAATTAATAAAAAAAATTAAAAAAATATCAATTCGCATATATAATAGATTCATTGATTTTTTTTTTTTCCCCCGTTTTAACCCCCATTCGCACCAATTAATTGTAAACATTTATTTCAACTAAATTTCTAAAAAGAAATCACGTGGTCTAAATTCAAATATTTATTAATTTCATATTTACTTTTAATCGTTTTTTATTATCAAATATAACTTTTATTTTGAGTTTTTACTATAAATTTTATAATAAGGTACCACCACAAACAACCAATCTCAAAAAAAATTAAAAATAAAAAAATAAAAATAAAAATAAAAAAAATTCAAATCAAATCCATTTGCAAAAGTGAATTGTGGCGGGCGAGGTGGTGGCGGTGTAAATGGATGGCGGTGGAAATGGAAGGCGGTGGTGGCGCCAAGCAATGTTGGGATGAATATTTACTTTTTTTGCACAATAGTGGTTGGCCAATGATTGCAAGGGTGGTCGTTGGCGATTGCAATAGGGTGGAGTGGGAGTTAGGAAGAAGGTGACGTGTTTATTTGCGGAGCGTTTTGTATGGTTAGAAAAAAGTAAATGTTTGTTGAATAAAAAAGAAGAATTGAAATTTCAAAAGAAGGTGGGGAGTGTAATTTTCACATTTGATTAATACCTACTAATTGTTGGACTTCATAATTTTAGAATGTAAAGTCTCGTCATTTGACACGGTAATGTAAAAGTTAGAAGTTTCATTGTCAACCTAGAACTTAAACTATTATTCACATTAATGTCCAGTTTTTTTTTTTTTTTTAATCTCTCTATTAGTTTACATTTTGTAATAAATAGGGTTATAGTATTTGTAACACTTGCAACATATTTAATAGTGTTGGGTTGTGTGCCCATATTGTATATTTTGCTATGATAAAATAATATTTTATAATAAATAAATTGTGATTTTATTTATTGATTGCATTTATTTATTATTAAGCATACGAATTAAAATGTCTATTTGCGATAATATAAGTTGGGTACTTGCGTTGTACGGCGTGACACAACATATTTTGATTATAAATAATTTGTTCACAACCAATGTCTAAGAGTTGGCACATTGTACCGGAGTGTTGTAGTGTTGAACGATTCACTATTCTGGTTTGTAATTTGTCATTATCACAAAAAATAGTTAAAGATAGCACTAGTACATTTCGAGTGTATATAATGGATCATGCGTCGAGTTTAATTCTATAGGATGACCGTGCGGAGAATTAAATTTCGCTTGATCGCCATGTATTTCATCTAAATCTCTTCGACAAGTTTATGTATATAATGTGTGAGATCAATTGGATTGATCAAATATCTCGGTGGGTTATGAACTTGAAAATGAGGGAAATATAGAACATAAATTAGTGTC
>CAIGRP010046631.1:0-13588 GCA_903798385.1 Fraxinus cuspidata
AAACTTAGGCGTAAAATAACGTTTTTTTTTGTTTTTTATTTTATTGTTTATTTTTAATCATTGTAAAAAAAATTCAATAATTCAAATAAATTAAATAATAAATACCAAACATCTAAAATTATAAAATATTTTATTTACTTAATAATTCTTACATAAAGATAAATTTCAAAATCATAATTACATAACGTAGATAATTTGTAGTTTAAATCTTAACTAATATAACTTTTTATTGGGCGCCAATTCATTATTTTCTTACGTGGGTTTTATTAAAAAAAAGGAAAAAAATTGGGCCCTCTTAAAATCTGGCTGAGGCGGAGACGTGCCTATACGAGCATTAGGCGTTCAACATTTTCGTTAACTGCTTAATTCTCGCCCACCTAGGCGTGCCTAGAAACGCTTAAGCGAGTATTAAGCGGTCAATATTGTCGTTGATCGCTTAATTCTCGCTTAGGCTCAATGCGAAGAGTTTTTGTCACGCTTCCCGTCTATACGCGCTTTTTTGAACACGACTAGAAAGAGTTATAATGTAGCGAAGCTTCTAGGTTTCTACTGGGACTTGATTAACATCCCAACAGCTAAACATAAAATTTTCTAAAGAGAAAACAAACAAATCTCCAAGAATTTGTTAGCTGTTTCGTTTCTTTCTCACCAAGTAATTTTTCTTCCCGGTTACACATTTCAGATCGCAGAACTGAATAGGTTTTCCGCTTGATTGACTTTGCGGATTCACCATGTCTTCCCCTGCTGAGTAATCTCTTTTCTCTACTCTCTCGCTCTATATATATCTATATATATATATATATATATTCATATATATGTGTGCGTGTGTCTATCAAATAATGTAAGTCTTTGGTCACGTTTTGCAATTGATTGGTTTTACTGCCATATACTTTTATATTTCTTGATTGTTTTTTTTTTTTTTTGGGTGATTGACTACCCTTTTGGTTGATTCTTTTTTTGGGTTTAAGAATTATGATTAACTGTCAGTTTTTTATAAAATGGATAAGAAGGAGTTTAATTTCTCCCCAACTTATTACTCTTAGCATAAGATTCTGATTGTGGACTTGAGAGATGGGCCTAACTTTGATAATTGAAATATCTTTATGTTTATGATATCAAACGGTGGTTCTTAAGAATGAAGTTTTGGATATTCAGGGATGGCCTGATGTAACAAGACTATGGTTTTAGGACGGGGAATGGAGAGAGAAAAATTTCTATCCCCATCAAGTTGATGCTTACTAAGCCCCTGTTTGGTATGGATTAAAATAAAAATTTTAGTAGATTTTCATAGACATTGATGAGATACGTAGTTGAAAAGTTGTGGGCATAAATTATGTGGTTAAAACTAATTGTTGACTTTGATTTAGATGAAAATCTAGATTTTAATTAGTACCAAACAAATGCTAAATCTTAATAAGCTTCCCTTCCCCAAATATGAAATTTTCTAGAACGTATTGTTCATCTCTCTTTAATGCTTCTGGATTACTATTGTGGCTTCTGTTGATATAGGCATTCATGGTTTGATATATTCATAATCTACGAAGTGTGATACCAACGCACCATGAAAACCTGATGCGCAGTTCTTCAAACATGTAGAACACGAGCATGTACAGTAATTACCTTGATAATATACATTTATACATTGTTTCTTTATTTTAATAAACTTTTGTTTTCAAAATGAAATTAATTAATGCATTTCTACAGATGAATTGACTCTGAGTGACAATAGATATATTAAGATAACTTTGGGTTGCACTTTGAATTACTAGTACTAACTTAAAAAAAATATTAATATGCCCTTGTTTGAAACCCATTTTTTGAAAAAAAAAAGTTTTCTTAAATAGTGTTTTGAACTCATTTCAACTACACATTTTTTAATAAAATAATATTACATGCAAATCCAAAACTTTTTCTTATTTTTTAACTACATATTTCCCCTCAATACACTATTGAAAAATGCATTTTTTGGACAAAAATGTGGCTCAAACAAACTCTATAGCCAAAATATTAATCCAAAAGTACATGAACTCTTGCCCTTCACACGTTGGCTGTGTCCTTGCCACGTGTTGTGTCAGGGTTGTCCCTTATTAGAAAGTATATATATGATAAGACTTTCTACTACTTTACCACACTTGTCCTGATGTCGATTTTCAGTACGTGTGTGACTCTACTACTTTACAACACTTGTCCTGGTGTACGTGTGGGTCTCCACTACATTACCCTAAGGGAGTGTTTATGTGTTAAAGTTCATAAATAACTTCATAGAGCTATGTTTCTGTTTCATTCTCTTGAACATTGAACCTTTCTTTTTCACTATATGATTTGTTCTCTTTACTCTTTCATATTTCTAATGGAAACTTACTTGAGAAACAGATTTGCAATTCTTTTGTTGTTTTGGTGAGTCCATTCATTTGGACATTGAAAGGTTGCAGTGGTCGATCTTTACTCCTATAAGATTTCTAGTATATGATTTGACCATATTTTTTTGAGAATATGAATGTTTGATTCACCTTGTTTAAGTTTAATTACACCCCTTTATTGTTTTTTTTCCAGGTTTTACAAGTCACTTCCACCGATAAGTAAAGCTTATGGGACAGCATGTTTGTTGACAACCATTGCATGTCAAATTGGGTTGCTCCAGCTTGACCACATTGCATTGCTTCATGAGCTAGTGATCTTCCATTTTCAGGTGAATTTTTAATTTTTGTTGAACCATTTTACAATAAATGCTTATGGATGATTAATTCTAACATAACACAATTTGTACTGTATGCCTCCTATTTAGTCCTCATCACTCTGGGAAAGTTGATAAATACCATTATACTTGTATATTTATCTTATTAATTTATCTGAATCTTAAAAATGAAAAATAGTGATGCATAAGTTGTATAAATGATATTATTTGAAGGCTTACTTTTGTTAGATTGCCTTGGTGTTCTTTTTGTGAAGAACTTTATTGGAACAACCTAAACACGTACACTTGTGTTGTGACCCTCACAACTGTTACAAAATTCTAAACAAAATACTCGTGCTAAAACCAAACTTACAAGATAACCATTTGCTAACCGAGAGAAACAAAAATGAGAGCAACATGAAGACACCAAATATATGTGAATGGCCTGTGTTGTTGAGGGTCAAATGTCTTCCAATGTTTTTTTTTTGTAGGAAAAATAATAAAAATCATTCTTGGATCATTTAGATGATGGAACCACAAAAAGAACCACCAAAAAGTTTGTTATTTTTCCTTCTCTCACGTTGTTTGACAAAGCTATGTGAATCACTTCTGCACACGAAAAATTTCAGGTATTTTTATCGTGCAACATGGAATATTTTGCAGGAAAAGTTTGACTACCCACATTTACTGAATTAACTACTTTTAACTAGCTGCTCCAGATCAATTGACTACCCATTTCCATCGACTTTCGTTTAACCAGACAAGAACAATTTTTCCTTGTATCCTTTTGTTCACTTTTTGCTAGAACATTTTTCACATGATTTTCCTGGCAGCCAAACAAGTTTCTTAGGTACTTCACCTACAGTTAGAAAATTCTTTAAAATAAAAAAAATTTGAGCAACCTCAAATTAATTGAGATACTTTGACAAAATAATGCAGAGTTCACAACCAGAAAGTCTCCCCTTTTCCACTATTTGTTGCCTGTGGCAGAGAATTCTCAGTGCTATTGCTGCTAATTTTAGCACAAGGACATACTCCTACATATTGCATCTGTCAATATCTGTGGTTGAAAAACTAATCTCCAATTGGTTTTCTGTAATATCTCTCTAGCTGTGGTCCTATTCATCATCATTAGAGCAAAAATTTCTCTCCTTTTTTATTTTCTTTTGATGCTTGTTGGGTTTGCTCCCCAATGGTCACCGGTTCGAGTCCTCTCAGGGCCACTGAAGTGAGTACCCGAGCGTAAATTTTAGGGTCTCGTGGGATTGGTCGAGGTGGGCGCAAGCTGGCCCGGATACTCACGGTTATAAAAAAATATATATATATATTTCTTTTGATGCTTGTCAACCATCATTGTATCATCATAACTAATAGGATTGAGAATTTATCTCTTGTGGCTAGATCATAGTGCATTGTATACCGGAGACTCCCCTCTCAGTCCCATGGGGAAGCTAAATTGTCAGATTGAGCCCACTCCATCGTTGGCCTGTTTTTGTAGCATGTTTCGGTCCTCCACCGGCTGGCCGCTGGTCCAAGTCCATGAATTGGGCCAGCCCATTTGGCTTGAGCACATGAACTTCTGCCTGGATCTCGGGTTGCACCCAATTACAGAGTGGCTCTCCAATATTTGCTTCAGAATATTTTATTAAGGGGAAGTCTAGACCCTAAATTGATCTGTGTTACACCCTCACTGATCCCTCCCATTTCAATGCCAGAAACTACTCGCACACAAGTCCCTTTTGAGTTGGGCAAAATCGTTCTAGCAGCATTCCTTTCATTTTCGCATCTGCATATGGGGTTGTCGACCCTCTTCCTAGTCAAACCACATTATTGACTTTCTGTCAAAGCTCATTTCTGCAGCCTCTAATTTCTCTATCCCAGTCATCAAACTCACTGCAATCTCAAGGCACTCGAAGAAGTAGCTTTTAAAAAAAAAAAAACTTAAAGTGGGAATGGGTCCCCCCAAAGGAGGCTCAAACCCAGTCCAATGATCTAGTAAGACTTTGCTTTTACCACTTGATCTAGGCCTTGGCGTAGGTTTATCAAACGCGTGATACGGTATTAAAGCACTTCTTGCAGTGTTAATACTACAAAATGCATATGCAAGATTAGAATTTCGTGGAATACTATTTCTCTAGCTCCCTTTCTCTTTCTTTCTTCTAGAAACACAAACAGACGAATGATTTTCTGTTTGCAGGAATAATTGGTTACTAGCATTCATTAATGTATTGCTTGGAAAAATGATACAAATGCATTTCGTATGGACTTGATTTGTGCAAGTTGTACATTGTTTAATGGTTTTCATCCTTATTTTCAGGTGTGGCGCCTGATTACAAACTTCTTTTTTCTTGGCAAATTTTCTATCAATTTTGGGATTCGCCTCTTAATGATGTACGAGCAATACATTCTGATCCATACCAGTTAAACTAATTAAGATATTACTTCTGTGATATTATAAGCTTTGCCAGTGGCACTTAGGTATAGTTATGATATGCTATTGGATTAAGATTTTCCGTGCATCAATGCTCTGTGTAATTGACTTTTGTAGAGCAAGATATGGAGTCCAACTGGAAAGTGGACCTTTCCAAAGACGCACAGCAGATTTCTTGTGGATGATGATTTTTGGAGCTTTGTCACTATTGGTATGTAAGATTTTCTCTCTCTGTGCACCAAGGAGGTTACTTCATTTTCTCCCTTTTCCTTTCTCTCTATCTGTATTTAAAGAGGATCAAAGGCAAATGCACCATTTACCATTTACAAGTTGGCTGAAATTGGCACGTTCCACTCTTTCTTCTCAGTAAATTGGTTAACATGATAGGCACTTTATTTGGGCAGTGAATAAGTTAAAACATTACATATAAGCCTATATTTGGCTCATGTTTATAAACACTCAAGCCACTTTTTATCTACATATTCGAGGGACCTTACTTATACACCACTCATTTTTATATGTTTATAATTTAAACAATTTAGAAACACTTCCCAAACATATCATAAGATGTTTTATGTTTCTTTCTTTTTCACTCAATCTCATCTTCCTTTCCATTATCCACTTGCCTTTTCTGTTAATAATTTCTTTTGTTATATCACTGTCTTCACCTCGAGTACAACAATTCACATCAAGATGTTTTGGCATAATTGCAATTTATATGAATAGATGCGTTATACATAACAAAGTTGTTACCTGCATGTTTAGGTTCTATCTGCAATACCCTTCTTCAGGTCCTATTTCTTAGGGGTATCACTTGTTTTTATGCTTCTATATGTCTGGAGTAGAGAATATCCGAATGCCACCATCAATATATATGGCCTTGTGTCTCTTAAGGTAAATCTTTTTTCTGAATATTTTGGATTATGCACCTGTTAATGGGATTTATGGGTTTTTAAGTATTTTTTTCCTCAACAACTTTTTCCTTGCAGGCATTTTATTTGCCGTGGGCTATGCTCTGCTTGGATGTTATTTTTGGTTCTCCAATTGCGCCCGATCTTTTAGGAATTATTGCTGGGCATCTCTACTACTTCCTGACCGTGTTGCATCCAATGGCTGGTGGGAAAACCATACTGAAAACTCCAGTTTTGATGTATCCTTTTATTTGGTTTCTTCAGGGGACATATCATGCATACGCACACAAGCGGATTGCCTCTCCTCACTTCTTGTTTTTATTCGATTCTGCCAATTTCTTTAACTGTTGCATCATAGACAAAAACTAGTTATGCGATGGAGAATTGGAGCTCAGGCAAATTACTCTCCCCAGCCCGAAAGAACTTCTGGTGGGGCATTCAGAGGAAGATCTTACCGACTTGCTGGATAAGTTTCCGTATCTGTAACTCTCTTTAGGTGCCACTCTCGAAAGTCAACATTAATTTTGGTGCACATGTTGAAATAACTATGGAATGGTAGATGTGATCTAGATTTGAGCATCCAAGTTGCAATATGGTGCATTCTCTTCCTCTACACATTTTCATAGTATTTTGTTCGATGGAATTTGTTGATAAATACTGAGTTAATCAATATTTACATACAAAATTGAAGTCTTTCGTTTGGATTAGTCTCTAGGGTTTTACTATTTGCAGTGGTTAGCAATATAATTCATATTATTTATAAATGTGGATTCTATACTTATTTGGCTTAGCTAAAATCATATATTTAGTAGATTTTGATAAAAATTGATGAAGTATATATTTTAAAAATCGTTAAAAGTTATGAGTTTCCCATAAAATGTAGGGTTAAAATTAATAGTCGAATTTAACTTAAATTTTTTTCAATCTTTTAATATAAACGAATAAAGGGCGGAGTGTAATTTACATCAATCTAATTAGCTATTGGTGTAACACCCTTCAAAATTATAGAAACCTACTCTGACAAGTGTTTTGCACAACATATTCCTCCTTAAATAATTTGGATGTATTGGCTGGCGATAAAGTTGTTAGAATAGAGCTAGAGAATTGGAAGGAAGCATGGTGAATCTAGTTATCTTCTACATAAATTCAAAACAATATCTAGTACGTATGGAGAAGATCATCTTGGCAACAAGTGCAAGGAGAATACATGGACCAAATCTTACTATGACCAAGAAAAAATTACAATATTTACGGGACACTTTTCAACCAGACTGAATCTCGTTAAATAAAATGAATCACATCATTTTGAGCACTATCAATGTATTGATATATGTCTGATGCTACTTGAGAAACCCAGTTCGCCGTAGTACCAAAAAAGAGTTCCCAAAACCAGAGATCCAATGCAAGTACTGAAGAAAAGATGAGCAATGCAAGAGTTTGGTATCGGTTTAATGGCCATCCCAACACTTCAGCTAGTGTTTTCAGAAAAGGAAACGATTTACTTGTCATATGCTTATTTGTGATTGACCAAGCAGTAATCCACTGCACCCGCGAGGGAACAAGGTCAAACTCCTCTCGCAAACGCCTTCCCAAATCTGGCATGTGCCCACCCCCATATAATATAGCGATCTTATTGTGCCCGTCACTTATTGCTCTGTCAAGCGCTTTTATAGCAGCTTTGTTACGCTCACCGATGATAACAGATCCCTCCTCCACGTCACCTGTCACCTGTATGAACCTGGTGCACAAGTAGGATCTCTGAGTAAAACTTGAATTGGAAAGAAAAATAAATCTGTAACAGAGGCACGTCCAGTTTCCCCTCTTCATCAAAGTTATCTAGCACCATCAGTACACAGTTCATGATACTAGACCGTACTAAAAATGTATATAAAGATTCATGACATAAGATCTAACATTTGCGGATCCTCAATCTAACTTCAGATTATTGGGAAATAGTTAATCATATCATAATCAAACAAATATCCGATTTACTCTTTGAAATTCCAAAGACCTCTCGTGTTAGTGTTCTAGACAAAGTGCAATGATAGCATTTATTGGAAATTTTGCAGACTAGATTTCTCTAGAAACAGAGAAAAAGGGGATGTGATAAGGTTAATACAAGGAATTCGATAATTTAGATTATTAAATTTTCAGGGAATAAGACTTAGTTAATTACTGTTATTGTAAATTTTTACCATGCAAGGGACGTGGCCCCGACACATCAAAGGACATGGTTAGTCTCGTATAAGAAAATTTGGAATATAAAACTAGGGAAGATTTTAAGTATTAAACTGACATGAAAAAAAAATGTCAATATAATGTGAGAGAGTGCATAAAGTCCAAAGTTATTTTGATATAACAAAAAAACTACTCAAAGTCGTGATATTTCACTTGCAAAATTTGAAGTTCAAACCAAAGATCGAAAAAAAAAGTATCAAATTTGTTGAAAACTCAAAAGGTACAAAAAGAAGGATATGATATTAATGTATTTTAAGTATTTTAATTGATATGTACTGCATGGTAGAGAAGTGTTGGAACATCTTAGACCTATGTAACCATGATAAAGAATATACAATTTTTGGGTTAAAGCTATTAAAAAAATTCCGATTGGCATGCCAATAGTGCTAGGAATGCTTTCCTCGAGAATAAAGAACATTCAATTCAAGATACTCAGAGTAATAAAATGAAAAGTATGCTGTATTCTTCAAATATGAAAATCTTTACTCAGATGTTAGCCTTTTTGCTAGGAAGACCTTCATTGCTGCACCAAAATCAAGCTTTGACAAGGCTCGTAATTCAGGATATTCTGCTGCTTGGCTTCCCACATCTGCACACAGACTTCCAATGATGACAAGACCAAGAAGAGGCATTGGCAGGACACGAGAAGCCCAGAGAAGTTTAGATCTCCAAGGACCAAGATCTTCTGGAATCAATGATTGCTTCAAAATGGCTTTGGTGGATCTAAGTGTCATATCTCTGGCAAATGTGAGGAAGCTCTCGCCTTTTTCAAGCTGCAACATAATAAGATCTTTAAGAATAGTGAACATAAACAATTTTTCACCAACTAATAGTAATAGGATGAAAATGGCTCCTAGAAAAGAACAGCTTTTTGGATCCCCAAAGGAAATTCCGGCATAGTCTAATGATCCTTGAAGCAACCATAGCCTGTATAAGGAACATGGACGGCCAAAAACAGTCAACACCTTGTAGAATTGCCCTTACAAGTTCTGCCCTCCCCACATAGGATAACGAAAGTTGTTACGAGGAAACTAATAGCATGTACCTGAAGTGACTTGAAAGTTTCAAAGTCAAGATCAGCATGGTACCAATTCTCAGCCTGGTATTCAAGACAATCTAATTGGAAATCAAGCATCAGCAGTCTAGCCATCTGTCGCTGAATGCATCCAATAATGTTAAATCCACGTGCATAAGAGCCCTTAAGTTTCTTTTTAGCAGCTGGATTTGTTCTGCTTTCTAAACTTTCTCTGCTAGCAACCATTTCATAAAGAACACAGTCGTATAGCTCAAGCTCCTTTTGCAGTGTTGCAAAGTACCTGCAAAACAGAATGCAATGCGTAGATGAGTGTTTATTTATGTTTGACAAAACAAGAAATTGGTTTTTTGAAAGGCCCTGGGCTGGCAGGCAGAAGAAAGTATAATGTGGAAGAACCATACTTAAAATTGATGAGCGAAATTGCAAAACAAAGTAAACATACTTCTTCGATAGCAAGTACAATGTGGAAGAACCATCGAAAAAACCAGACTTAAAATTGATGAGCGAAATTGAAAAACGAAGTAGACATCATCTATCTCTCTTTCTCATCCCACGTTTCTCTCTGATTCCAATTTCTAAATATACACACATAAATAAGCAAAGAAACTACTTCACACCAAATACAGAACGTATAACATTTCCTCTCCCATTTTCACCTTTCTCTACTTATTTTCTTTCGTCCACCCATGTACGCAGCAAATTATTATTGATAAAGACATAGATAAAATTGTAATTATTCCATATATTCAGTTAATTGTGACAGGAAAAATTCAATTTTCAAAAAAATTCTTTGGAATTCGAGCCGGTAAGACTAACTCCTTATCGGCAATGTGAATTGTTGAGACCAAATCCACCTGCGCAAGCACAAAAACAAGAAACCCATGTTAAAGTAAATGAAAAAGGGGCCTCCTTACATATCCCAAATGCACAAAATTGTTGAAAAGGAAAATCCACCTGAAGAAATGGTTGAAGAAGGCACCAAGGGAACTTCTTGCGGTAGCTAACAACAGCAGTCTGCAGCTGCCCATGGTCGCCTCTCTTGAACCTCATGAAATCTGCAAAAGAATTGTTTTGCTGAAACAAATCGGTTGACTTGGAATTGCCATTATCGATGAAAGATTGCTTCGAAAAAATCTTGCACTTGGAGAATCTGAAGGTTCCGGGTGCATCAAAAGTGGAATTTGAAGGAAATGAAGATAATGGTAGTTTTGGGTATGTTATGGAGAGAGAATTATGAAGCATAGCTCCAAAAAAATGGGGATTTTTCTTCCGTCTCTAGTTCCGGTGGTTCTTGTATCACTGGTTATCCAGGAAACAACAAATAACACGCAATTTAGCTCTTTCCTCTATGGGAAAATTGAACATTCAGTCCTAACTTTAACTTCTATTTTGAAGTCATGCTTCCACCTTCTATTTTTTTCGAATTCCAAATCATCAATATTTAATGTCACTAAACTTTAGGCCCTGTGGTGTAATTGAAATCAAATTGAAATTTCAAGTCACGGTCAATAATTAATTTTAAACATACATTTCGCAAGAATTACAATTTTTAATCAAACATTTTATCAACTTTTATTAAAATCTACCCCCAATGATGTAATTTGTCTTAATTGAGTCTCTAAACTTTAATATAGTATCAAAAGTCACCACTTTGTCACATTCCCTCTCGGACGTCCCCCTAACTAATAGTTATTACTTTGTTAATCTTCGTGATTTGTAATTAAGGTCCACGAATTTGCATATGTGAAACACATACATAGCAAATCCCCCTACTTGGGTGATCGGACAACCATAAGTCGTTTGTGGCTCATATTGTTGAATGGGTACTAATGATGATATTATATGCAAGTATTGTCGTTGTATCTAGCAAAAGTTGTGTGTACTTATATTGAGCTAGCTGAAAGTTGGCCTCAAGGCCCTACATTCGATATCGGGTACTCTTGGGTGCAATCAGTGTAAGACTTATTTGACAGCAAGGACCTAGACCTAGTCAGTTCTTTCTCATCATTTTAACTGAAAATGAGACCATGCAAAGATTTCACTTGTTTGTGCTAGGATTGAGTGTTCAAATTGACCAACAATTTATTCTTAGAAATGCTATAATTTTTAATTTGAAGTAATATTTTTCTTACCATATTTCTATATAGTAATTTCGCATGCAAGTCTATTAATGGAAGTGCTTATAAACGTTTAAAAGTTTTGCCAAACATACATGAAATAACACACGACCCTATTGCATATCTAGATATTAGAGTAGGTTAATTTAAGTGAATACTCATTGATTTGTCTTATTGACTAAGCACCTGTTTTATAAGGATTAAAATTAGATTTTTAATAAAATTTAATAAAATTTGATAAAATATTTGGTTGAAAAGTTGTGGATCTATAAAATATGAAATTTAAATTAATTGTTAAATTTTACTTATATTAAAGTCTGAATTTTAATTCCTATCGGGGCAAAATATTATTTCTATTTTATATATTTATTTTATTCATGATTCGTGGGGTAGTTAATATTTGAGAATTATCATCCCTACAAAAGGCATTCTTCAGTTTGCCTATTTCTTTGCATTTCAAAGAACCTTTTTCACCCAGAAAGAAAATGCTATATTTTAAATGCAAAACTGATTTCCTTAATTCCACTGCACAATATCTGGAGCTATGATGTTACAACAAAACCACTGAACAGTCAGTAATTCATGAAACCAATGTTCTAAATTCAAAGGTTAGTGTGTCATCCTCCGTCCCTTCAGCCTAATTTTCCAAAAGATCAGGACTTGTACAAGCCCTACAAACAGCAAGCATAAATAATAATAGTTCATATCAGAAAAAAATGCAACAGTATAGAATGTCATCAATCATTGATGAAAAATAAAAATAAAAAATGGAACATTGAAACGTACTCACCAAGAACAACAATAGCTGGTATAAGCCAATGACGAGCATTGACCACTGGCAAATCTAGTTGTAACACAAGTAAATTTATATCAGCCTTCTTCTTCATTTTAAAGGGAGTTACACTCTGCTAATGAATAAAGGGAATAGAGTCGATATGTGGTTTTTATTCTAACATCATCTCTGGAAAATATGCCCAAGTATCTGTTTCCTAAATAATCAGCGGCTGATTTGGAGTTTTGAACTAGAGTAGAATTTAAACCTCCTCCACCCGTGTCAGTAAAACCATAGCCTGGCATTCTCCGATTTCTTCCCCTGACATGTAAATCATAGCCCTTTGTTCCTCATGTTGAACTACATAGTTGAGGATATTTAAGTCATTGTACATTTACCATTTTGTTGTATTAGTTAGATGTGTAGATATACATGTGAACTAGAACAATTAATTCCTATCTGAATAAAAAAGCAACAGAAATTCCCGCCATTTTTCCTGTGCTTCTTCTTCTTCTTCTAGAATTCTCTACAACTTGTCAATTTTCTTCTTCTTCCTGAATTCTCAGCAGTTTATCATGGTATGGTATCAAAGCAATAGAGCTTCCCTAAAATGGCGAAGAATTCCAGTGTTCGAGCAGTTGTCCGAAATGAATCTGATCAGATCAATTCATCCAGCGATTCATCAGCTGAAGATGTAGTCACTGGAGATGTGATTTCTCTCGTTAATCAGTTGATGAATGATCCAAGCAGCCCATACTACCTTCATTATGGTGATAACACAGGGATGCAACTCATTTCAATCGGCTCATTGAAGACAATTATGCGACATGGAGTCGTGTGGCAACTATGACACTCAGTGTCAAAAATAAAGAAGGATTCATTGATGGATCTATTATCAAACCTTCTCAAGATGATCCTCTTTACGGTGCTTGGAGGAGGTATAATCACATGGTTTCTTCTTGGATCATCAATTCAATTCCGAAAGAGCTCCATCCTAGTGTGATGCACAAAGATTCTGCCAGGGAAATTTGGATCGAACTTAGGGATCGTTACAGTCAAGGTAATGACCCTCGCAGGGGCAAATCCAGCATTTGGTTCAGCTAGGGCGGAGACCGTTGATCGGTGACCGATGATTGTTGACCGATGATCGTTGACCGTTGACAATCAACAATCGTAATAGCCAAAAATATAATTCGATACATATATATATGCACTAAAATGTAAAAAGTATATACATATGAAAATATATTTCAATACAACCCAAAATACTAAAAAAAAATACAACCCCACTCTATAACTGTAAACTTAGATAACTGCATTCTTCGAGGTCTCATATCTTGAAAACGTTGCAATATTTCCTCATTATCAAGTTTTACAAAAATATCTTTTTCCACATAAACCGTCAAATT
>CAIGRP010046633.1:0-25217 GCA_903798385.1 Fraxinus cuspidata
GTTAATAAAATTAATGAATTTAGTAGAGTGATTGAAACTTCACTACAAGTAGAGTAACTAGGCGTATATTTAACCCTATGATGCCTATTCTACTATGAACTTATTTTCCTTTAAAGTAAGATCTAACTTTTATATCTTCTTAGTAGGTGCTTTTTTGCAGGTTCTGTAGATGAAATGGAGCCTGAATAGTGGGGTGGCGTTGGGGGTGGGGGGGGTGGGGCTGGAAACTACTATGCAGAGGCACTGCTACTCTTTTGTCTTCTGAGAAGTAGACAGAGGCAATAATAGCTTAATTTTGTTTCTTCAGTTACAAGCAGAGGCCCCCCCCACCCTCAGATAGATACCTCTCTTCTACTGCCAATTATCACTGCATTCTTTGTTTCAAATTCGGACACACACACACACATATATACATTCATATATACATACACCTCTTCTCTCTCTTTCTACATTCAAGAACACTTATGTAAGAACTTATTCATGTTAAGGTTTCAAGTTATGTTTTTATTTAATTGTTTTTTTGGGTACAATATGCTTTCCAACGTGGTGTTTTCCTTTCATGTTTTGGGAAAAGGATAGTGTCTGATAGCTTATTTCACTCTTGGTCAAGCTTAAAAGTAGGTCTAAAGTAATTTTTTCTTACTTTTAAGTAAAAAATTAACATATTTGGACTATAAGGATATATTTTAAAAGAAATACCCACTTATCCAACTTTGACAACAAAAATATTATTGAATAATAAGTAATTTTTTTATGGTCAGACAACGCCTCCCTAATTCGCAATTCCGCTTGTGCGTGTAAGTAGTTATTATTAACTAACTTTGAAATTGCATAATAGTTATTTTTTGAGTTTATTTTTGAATTGAATCTATTGTAGTTATATTTTACTAGATAAAAAATATTTTATGGGAATGTTATTGAGTTAAGATTATTCCCAATACCTTTTACGAATCTTTACATAATGTTTTTGATATTTCTCATCATTTTATTCGAAAATTGATGAGATTTTGCTCTTTTCTTGATTTGGAGATTTTAAGATTCTTGGAATTAATATGCATGAATTTGTTAGTAATCTAGTAGTTTTTTTTTTAATTACAAAATGAAAGGAACAATGACTTGGAATTTGGTTATGCATAAAGGTTCCCAAAACCTAATTGATTTGTACCTTTACTTTGTAATTAAATCTTTAGAACATTAGTTAAAAATATATGCCTAATTCTTTTTAGAGGTCCTTAGAAAATATGTCTCTTTCGTAGATTTCATTGACCAATCAATGAGACTTCTAACCCTAGTTCTTATTACACGCGTGATAGTCCGTCCCTTTAGTATATTTCATTGATTGATGAGAATTTATATTATATATCCCCTTATCATATGCGGTGATAATAATTGGATTCTATGCTATTTATTGAAATTTCTAATTGCTTACCCCTTATTGTGGTTACGCGATATCATATGTATTTCTTGGGCTAACTTTTCAATATTTATTAAGTTCTACCAAACAAAATTCGAATTTTATGTTACTTGAATTTATTTATTTTTTTGTTATTTTACCAATTTAAGTTCATGATTGGATTTTTTAAATTTATACTCAAAAAACAATGATAAATTTATTAAAAAGAAAAGTTTGTAAACTTGATACATCTTTTGAAGTAAGCTTGCGTTGGAAATCAAGAGAGACTAATCATTTTCTCTGCGAAAGAATAAATAAAAAAAATCAAATTTTAAGCCCAAAAGATATAAGAGAAAATTAAAAAGCAGTTTTCTTTGGCAGAAGCAGAACAGAGCAGATGATTCGTATTATCCTAATTTCCATTTTGGGTAGCTAATGTTATGACCTAATATGGAATGGAACAACACCGAAAAAATTGAAGGCACACATGTTTTCTTCTCTCTCTCTCTCTCTCTCTCTCTCACACACACACCTGTTCTCCAATATCAAGAACAATTATTCTTGAGTGGTTTAATTACTAAGAGCATGTTAAAAGAAAAGAAGAATAATTTGCTAAAATAAAAATTTAGATTTTTAGTATATTTTGATGAAAGTGAATGAAATGTGTTATTAAAAGGTTCATAAAAATTGTGTGTTCATGAAATATGTGATTAAAATTAATTATTTTTAATTTAACATAGACTTTTATCAATTTTTAAACTAAACTAAATAGGGGCATAATATATTTAGATTGTCCGTGCTAAATTCAACGAAGTTGTTCATATTTTAAAACGTAATTTATTTTGTACACGAGGGGATGTATTGATATAGCTGAGTTTAAATGGTCTAATCGAGTCGTTTTGGTTGTTTGTGTATTATCATGTATTTTAAAGTGCGTAAAGCTTATCGAAATGTAAAAGAAGTTGGAAAATATATATGTAATGAAAGCTCTCTTCTACATTATCAAGGTACAAATGAGAGCAACCCAACAAACAATTAAGAAGCTGAAAGAAAAAAAAAAAAAGTGACAAGAATTTCCAAGAATTTTTACAGCAACCCCTCATGGAATGTGGGTAGGGGGTTGGAAATTAGAAAATAATGAAATGAAAGGTGCTCTAATTAATGGAGGATTCGTGTAGTTGTAAGAGGGTCTGTTTCAAGTGAAGCTGTCTTCATCACAAACTCATCATTATTAGAGCACAAAATCTCATCAAGATTACTGTCCATTTTGCTGTTAGTTTCCATATTTGATTCTGTTGTCAGCTTATTTGCTCTTTCTTCTTCAACAATCCAATCTGTTGTGCATAAAACATAAAACATGAGCAATGCACATGATCCCTGTGCTGCAAGCAAGCCTAGCCATAGCCCAGCAAACCCCATTTTCAGAAAAAATCCCATTAAAATGGCCACTGGCATTCCCACCAAGTAAAATGAGCCTAGGTTGATGTTTGCTCCGATTGTCGGCCTTGCGCTTCCTCTCAACACCCCACAACCGGTGGTTTGCGGGCAGTTTCCGAGCTCACAGAGGCCAGCGATCGGCAGCACCACCGCGGTGAGTTTAAGGATTTCTGGATCATTTGTAAAGAACTTAGCCCATTGATGCCTCATTAATATCGTGAACAACATGGCGGCGAGTCCTAATACCACTGCGAGCGTAAGCGAGACGGTCATTGATATCCGGGCTCTTGCCGGCCTTCTGGCGCCAAGCTCATTCCCAACCCTAGTGGAGACTCCAAGGCTGAGGGCTGAGGGGAATACATAGACTAAAGAGGTGGTTTGGATTAGAATTCCCATTGAAGCAATTGTTGCTTTGGGGTTGGGTAGGAACCCACAAAGCATTATCATGAATTCATACCACCACCACTCAAGGCAAACTGAGACACAAGTAGGAACTGCTAAAGCCAGTAAAGAAGACCATCCCCGGAGGCAGTCGATGCTTGGAGCCACCCACGAGTCCTTGTACACTCCGGAAAAGTAAATGAATGAGCATAGCAATAGGAAAAGATTGAGATTAGTCCATGCCATTGCTAATGCAACTCCGGCAATCCCCATATTGAAATACCTTACTAGAAGAAAATTCAGTGGCACATGGAGTAGAACAGATATAGCTGAACAATAGGTTAATGGTAAAGTGATGCTTTGAGTCCTTAGATAAATTCTCAAAGGATGAAGGAGTGAAAGGAAAAAGAGGTCCGGAATGGCGAAAATGATGAAAGTATGAGCTATTGATGAGATTTCTTCATCTTGGCCACACCACAAGAGTATTCTTTTCATGTTAAGCCACATGATAGAGATGGGAATGGAGGTAGAAAGTAGAAGAAGCACTGTTCTTTGTAAAGTAAGGCCAAGAATTTTCATCTGTTTCGCTCCATAAGCTTGTCCGCAAATGGGTTCCATACCCATAGCCAAGCCAGAGATTACAGAGTAGCCAGTTATATTTGCAAAACCAATTGAAAGGGATCCCCCTGCAAGCTCAAGCTCCCCAAGATATCCAAGAAAAAGCATTGAAATCATAGCCCTTGAATACAATATCAGACCTGTGATTGCTGTTGGCCCAGATATACTTCCAATGGCCTTGATTTCTTCGAAGGCCTAAATTCAAGATACATGCAAATAATGAGTGAATTTTCAAGATAATAGTATTTTCAAGAAACTATTTTTTTGCCTAATGTGTATGTATTAATTACCTCAGAAGTAGTTGGCCATCTAACAAGTTCTTGTTCATGATCTATGTAAAAATCATCAGATTTATTGGGGTTTAAGAAATGGGTTTTTTTAGTAGAGACAAATGAGGATGGAGAAGAAGGATCTGAATTGCACATAGTTAGGCTTGCTTTGTTGCAAGTTTTGTAATGTTAATAGTAAGTGAAAAAAAGGAAAGTTTCTGTCTGGATTTTGTGTGGTTTTTGTTGTGTTCTTTTTGGAACTCGTTAATGTGATGAGCCAAAGGCATGCAAAAAAAGAGAGTATATATAACATGGAAGGATTGGGATACACTTTTGCTTCCAACGAACGTGTCAACACTCAAAGAAAGAGGAATGCCGAAAAAAGCGGCTACTAGTTTTTGAAAGAGAGTGGGGGCTGCCAGCCTTTACCTCATTTCAAAGTTTAAGTTTATAAATATTAAATAAATTTATTAATTTAAATTTAATCTTTATACGTCCGTTGCATGTTGGTTGGATGGAGTGGAATAAAACCTGAATCGTCGGATCCATTTTCATACATGCATACATGTCTATTTGGGTGTGGGAAATTTAGATGACAGATTGAATTTTTAGTGGGTTATACCAAAAAAATAAAATAAAATCTAAAAAGCATAAATTTACTTATCTTGATGAATAATACAGTAAATGGAAAGATTTCTTGATTACTGAGTGGTAGTTTTAACTTTTTTTTGTTTTGTCAACGACCAGCAGGCGACAAGTTTCAGGCCAAAAAACTTGGTTAAGTGCCTACTTTTTGCATATATGAGTATGGTGGGATTTTTTCTTTAATTTAATGAAGACTCTTGTTCTAAGCTTATTGGATAATATTTTTAAACTTTTTTTCATTTTAGGTTTTGATATCTGCCCTCAAAATACAGGAATAAAAATATTATGTTTGTATTGGCAAGTGGGGAGGAATAAATGGATTGACAAGCAATCTAAAATTTGGTGTTGAATTGATATGACATGGGATATATGCTAACTCTATATATGAACGGGGCGCGTGCACACACAATATAGTGTGGCAATGGAAATAAATTGGCTCTATACTCGATCGGCCACAAACACATTAGAGTGTGGCCATGCCATGTTACTTACACTCCCTCAAAAGCCAGCCATGTGACGAACCACAACCCGAGCATGACTTATGTTGTCTACAACTCATGTTTACGGCCAAACACTGGTTGGCTACTTGCCCATTTTGAGAGTTACAAGTTTATGTGGGAATCATTTTTGTGGACCCCTATGAATTTGGCTCTTGTTTTGGGGAGAAGGATATGTGCATAAACTGTGGACCGAATTCTCATTCTTCGCGGAAGCTTAGTGATAAGGACTTGAATATAACCCACTTTTGAAATCGACCTGTGAAGAGAGAGTATCCAATGTGCTTATAAACTGATTTCTACAAGTGATTATGACTCACAAGTCGTTGTCTAAAGGTTTCTTTCAATACAACTGTCAAGGCCTTAATTTCATCTTCTAACCAAAAAACCACAATTTATTGTTAGCGCATGCGTTTGCTTTGTGGGTCTATGAAAAAGCCTAAATTTTGACAATGGAGGGAAATGCTGTTTTGAGGTTGACACATTACCCGGTTTAAGCATTCAGAATTATTTTTTCCAAGGACTTCGTTTCTTTGATTTGAAAAACATTCTCAGTTTATTGTACATATTGTTGTAATTCTGTAATTCAAAACCTTTAGTTCCATCAACCTCGTATGGAAATTGTTGAAAGGATGGCTAGGGTGGGAAGTGAATAAGAATGTAATTCCAAAGAAAGAAGTCTTTGTTGAGGTTCGAGTTCGCCGTTCATATTATAATCTCCTCCGAAGTCTGCTCTCCCGTCAAAGCAAAATTCACTTGGGTCTCTTAGTCACCTTCGCTTTCTGGGGGATGGTGTCTTTATTTAAGATGATTCAAATTGTCGTCCCACACAAACGAAGTCTGTAATTGAATTATTCTAATTTTGCTTCTTTCTGTCTTTCTGCTAAACTAAAGTGGATAAGTGGATGAAGTATAAAAAGAGGTGGGGAGTCTAATGTGGCCATAATTGCCAAATATAGTGAATCTTTTTACCGTCTTATATTTGTACGAGTAGAAATGTTCCATCTCCATAGAGTTTATGGTTGTTGGGAGAGTGGATATAGAATAACTACCGAATTAAATAGCATTCGACAGGAAAATTATCTAATCCCGTGTTAGAAAAGTACATATAGGATACAAAAGGACCACTAGTATGGTTAATGGGAGTGACAGTAGATAGGGTGTAAGAAGAACCGGCAGATGGAAGAAAGGGAACAATTTGAAAAATAGTGCCACATTATTACGTGCAACGATTGCAACCATTTAATTTGTATCCCTTTCTCACAGCAAAGGATTAGAATGCCTCAAAGTGGGGGCATTTTCACACCACACCACCCCACTCTGTCTGTCTCTCTGTAATCTTTTAAGAAAACAGAACAGAACTGTAAAAAAACAGAAGCCTTTAGCATCATCCTCTCAAACATCAAGGTCTCACTGAATTTCTGTTTATATATTCCCTAAGCAACAGTCTGAGAGAACCCTTTAATTTTAGTAGTGCCACTTTGCTAGATAGATTTGACATCTTGGACGACAGATGAAGGTGTGGCAACAAGTGATTGGTGCAAAAAACTGTTTATTATTATTATTAAACTGGTCAATGACGTAATGCGAAAGCCATGTGGCATTCTGTTGAAAAAAACGACAAATTTGTCCGGTAATGTAGCAAGGTTGCTTTAATTTTCTGGTGTAAAAAATGAAAACCAAATTTTGCCACCCCTCGTAATGCTCTAACTTCTATCACCTCGTCCACTAAACTAGTATCAATGATTATTGGTACCTCGTTTATGCTCTATAAGTCTTCCCTATATTCCAAGTTTCTATCTTAATTCAGTTAATCTAATCTTTCTTTATCTAACTTCACCTGTCGGAGCATCAAAACCTTGCTCGGCACATTTAGGTGCGGGCATATGTCACGTCGTTTGTAGGTTTATCATAGTTAAACCTCATCACTTCTTGCCAACAAGTATTGATGTAGTGCATAGTTAGTAGGAGCCTCCCAACCAAAATCCTCAAAAGGTTTCAAATATTAGAAAGTTCTACACTAAACTACAACCCTTTTTCTTTTTCCAGGTTTAAGATCGCTCAAAACAAAATGCAGGTCCAGTGACATAATTGAAGTATCTAAGAATAAAAATAATAAATAACAAAAAATTCCTTTTCCATGTGTATTAATAAATGCATTTTTAGCAATTAGGGTAATCAGAAATGACAGTATTCCACTACCAAGAACGTGCATCTGATTCACATCAGCAATTCTACATAAAATTGAAATGCATTAAGCAATCTTTCGCAGAATTGCAAGCAGAATTTAAGAAAAAACGACTTTTTCCATTCCATTGTTTTCTGCTTTAGTAGCAATTGTCATGTCAAAGCAACAAGGAAATAAGAAAAACAATTAATGATTCTATTTCTAGACAAGAATAGTGTAGCAATCTTCTAGTGTTAAAAATCAAGGTCTCTACATGAATCATTTTTCACCATTAGACTTGCGATCATAGAATGCTTAATAGTTGTCCATTCACAAGACTTGGCACACGATGCAATAAAAGGTATGAACGTGCAAATTTTGAAAACTACATTTCCATGTCCTAGAAAAGAAGAACGAAAAAGATTTTTTTGCATGTTTGTTTTCCTTTCTTTATTACTATCGGGAATCCGCTCCCAAACAAGCCAAAATATTTTTTCTGCATGAAAACAGACATGACACTGGAAAACCAGTCTTTTACAGATACTGATAATGTAGTGAAATAACATTAGAATTTGTTCCAAAGTTAAATGCAAGCAAAAGAAAAGGAGAATAAACTTCCATAAATAAGAAGCCATGTTTTTTATATGATAAAATCAGAGTACAAAGACATGTCTTTAACAAGGTTTGGTACATTATTGTTATGGAACTTTAGCCGCAAATTGCATGAGAATCCAAAAACATCATTAATGGACAACAGCATTACTGAAAATTGACATGATGTTTACCTTCAGGAATAAGTGCTAGTGACACAAGCAGCTTATCTTACAAGTAAAGCAGCCTTGAGAATGATATTAGAATCATCAAAGAAACAAATAACCTCATCTGGATAGGCAACAAAAGTTCTCCTCTAGTTGTGTATGTATGCGTATCTTATGGCACATAACACAGACGGCAATGTTTCGTTAAGCTTAAAACGTTTACTTATAAGTTGTAAATATTTCTGAAAAAAAACTCATCAAAGTTGATAGTAAGGAAAGATCTAGTTATAAAATAAGTAATTTTTTTACTTTATTAAGCTTAGCCAAACATGCTGAGGCACAAGCATCCATTCTAATTGATTAGGCATTTTTTGTACAAATAACAATTGGTCCAAGTAGCCTGTTTAAACCATAAAGTGCGTCATAAGCAGCTTCTAAGCAGCAGTAGTTTCAATAAATTATTCGGGAGAAATCATTAATGTGAGAAGAGAATAGCATAAAAGAAAAAGTGAATGGAGAAATAAGAATAGGACAAAATCTCCAGAAAAGTAAAGTTTATGTGTGCATATAGCAGAAATTATTGGAAGACAAAACATCGAAAGACCAGCCAGAAATGTTTTCTCAATGTTGAATGGCATAGTTCCTAGAAGACAAAAGTACCAAATTCAGAGGTGGTTCTTCAAGTAATGGAAATCATTAACATTCAAAATATTAAGCATCCTAGACATAAGCAAAAGCTCTAATCATTTTGTTGGGTTTTAATACCAAAAAAATCCGGGGCAATGATGTTAAACCCTTTTTTTATTAAATTATACTTCATAGGCCTCGGCCGATAGATGAAGTGAAATATCGACACCACAATTGAGGCGACCAATTCTAAAATATTTTTGGGCCATTTGAAGTAGCCTAATTTAGTTAGTGTTGCTCATGGTAATTAGTGTTAACAATTGATTAATGTGGTGGGAAAAATATAGAGGCAGCCATCCTTTTGTTGTTGAAGGCAGTAACCGATTTTCTCCTAGTCTCTTGCTTTGTGCTCCCATTTTTTTAGAATACTTCTTCCCTTCATCACAAAGCCTTTGTGGATGTTTTGGACCTGCATTTCCCATCTTCTAGCCCTTTGTGGGCACCTTGAAGCAACCTGGTTTGGGGGTTGTAGTTTAGGATTCGGTTTACAATTGTGGTGTTGAATGGTTGTTAACTAAGCCCGAAAATTGTGTTGATTCGAGCCAAATATTTAACACATTTCTTCTTCTCAAGATTAGAAAATGCCTGTTACATTAAACGTTCACCGCCTCATAAAAAAATTAATCACCTTTAATCTTAGCCATAAATGCTCAATATGTTACCCATATGGTATATTAACTAGTTTCTTCAACAAGATGAATTGAAAAGTTGATTAACATGGAAGTTCACCAAGTAGTATGATAGAACAGAATCAATTTAAAAAATTTCTCAAAGTAAAACACTGAATTTGACTTTGATAGTATTTTTCCAAGTAACAGACAATATTTACAAAATCTAACTTATAACTCTCCATGCTCATAATTATATATGAAAACAAATTTAATACAACCAAATGCCTAAGACATGATACTCGATATAGCCATCTGCTTCAAACTAGAATATAGAAACAAGAGTTTCAACATCTTCTGAGATTTATTAGCATTACGAGCCCGATTAAAATGTAAATATTTGAACAACTTTATTAACTTTTCACCATAAAGTAGTACGTTCAAATGAGAACTCTTGAAAGAAGAAGACTCGTGTCAAAGACAGAACTTCATGAAATAGCAAACTTAAAAGTAGAAGGGTCAATTTAAGTTGATTTTTCTCAGATACATTTATGCCATGATACCAAATGCTAACAAGCATGCTCAGTACAATGAGAGAAATTTAAGAATGTCTCAAATGTGAGTCGAATTATGCAAGTTTTTGAATTCCAGTATAACGGGCAACTCAGTACACAATGGAGACCAACACATTGGTTGCTAGTTAAAACTTAAAAGAATTTTCATTGTCTTCTAATATTATTTTTTAACATCTCTTCATTCATAAGAGTGATGGAATCTCAGTAGAACATGTTACAAGGAGTAGACCAAAAATAATAAGGCCTATGGTAGTTAATAAGGATGTAATTGCTTTAGATCTATCAATGAAAAGTAGAATTCATGTAACTGAGTCCAAATTTTATTGGGAAAAGGCTAAGTTTGTTATTGTATAAAGCCTGATCGGCAGGGTTAAAGCAAATGAGGCTACAAATTAGAAAGGCCAAAAAACAAAACAAAAAAAACAAAAAAACAAAAAAAATCATTGTTGAACCAGAAATAAGTTTGAAGAATGTTAATGCATTCCTTTAAACGATTTTCCTGATGCTTATAGTAATTAATATGAAGTTTATACCATGTTAAGTAATGTAGAAATTCTGAATCAATTATGGGATGATTGTAATATTAGTATATGGTATAATTAGAGTTAAGTTAGGAAATATCTTTTCTTTCTTAGTTAGAATATTATTTTCCTTTCTTCTCCATTGTGCTGTATTATATACAGTGGCATAGAGTTGTAATAATAAATCACTTCTCAGTATTGTCTATATGGTATTAGAGCCACGTTAAATTCAAACCCGGCTATCCATGGTAGAGAACACAGCCAACTGTAAAAGCTATACCTCCTCTGAATCCGAAACCAGCAAGACTGAAACCATTCCCACCACGAATTCAATTGGAATTGATATTTTTCTCCTTTCAACTACTACAGTGGAAAAGCTCAATGGTAGGAATTACAGAGAGTGAGCTCAACCAATCAAGTTAGTAGTCGACGAGAAGGGGAAAATTGGGTACCTTACCGGCGACCCGAAGCAGCCTGTGGATCCAACACTTCCACAAAAATGGAAATCTGAAAACTCCATGGTGATGTCATGGCTCGTCAACTCAATGAAGCCGTCAATTGGAAAAATTTATCTCTTCATGACAACTGCGAAGGACATATGGGACGTCGTTCGAGAGATGTACTCCGAAGCGGAAGATACGTCTCAAATTTTTGAAATTAAGACAAAACTATGGAAGGCGAAGCAAGGAGAATGGGACATCACTGGATACTATATGGAAATGACTACCTTATGGCAAGAACTGGATCTTAGCATTGATAAACAGTGGGATTGCCCTAGTGACAGTATTCGATACAAGAAAAGAGTGGATAACGAAAGAGTGTGTGAATTCCTGGCTAGGTTAAACACAGAACTCGAAGATGTAAGAGGCCAGATTCTCAGTTACCGGCCACTACTGTCCACCCGCGACGTTTTCGCTGAAGCGAGGCGAGAGGAGAGTTGCCAGCTCGTTATGCTGAAGAAGGAAGTAACTGGGCTTGATGAAAGTGTTCGGCCCCCTCATCCAACTCTATTGGGGCCTACCAAAATTGGGCCTAAATGAGCAGCTGTTGGATCGGCTGGGTTATATGAAATTGGCCTAAAGGAGCACCTGCTAAAATTATAAAAAATTTGTATGATGGACCTAAATTTGTTAAGCCTGATTTGGGAGCCCAAATGCTTAGAGGAACAAAAAAAATATATCCAGCCTAAGACAATAAACGGGTCGTCCATGGTGTGACTACTATCAAAAACTTGGACATAAAGAAGATACGTGTTGGGATTTGTATGGAAAGCAATCCGATTGGAAACAAAGACAAAACACAAGAAATCACGACTACCAAGCTGCAATCAATTCTTTTTTAATATAAAATTTGACTTCAAGCAGTGCATTTAGTCCTGAGCAACTAGAACAACTCTACAAAATGATTTCCAACTTTCAATCACCTAGCTTGTCAAGTTCCTTAGCCCACAGAGGTAATTTCCTGAGAGCTCTTAACACCACCTCACTTTCAAAAGTATCATGGATTATTGATTTTGGTGCATCCAATCATATGGTGGACTCACACCATCTATTTATTTCATACTCACCTTGTGCTGACAATCTTAAAGTCAAAATTGTTGATGGCTCTGTCTCCAGTGGTTGGAAAAAGGGAGTATTCGAATATCTAATTTAATTATACTTGAACACGTTCTACATCTCCCAAATCTATCTTGCAACCCACTTCCATTAGCCAATTAACAAAAAGTTCAAATTGCTCCGCTAACTTTGTTTCCTTCTTACTGTATCTTTTAGAACCTATGATCGAGGAAGATGATTGACAGTGCTAAATAGTGTGAGGGTCTCTACTACTTTGACAAGACTAATGTGAGTAAACAATGTTGATTTGCAAGTTCCGATTCTGCTTTTGCCCATAAGCATAGTGAAATTCTTTCAAGCATTATGGAATGGGTCATCCCAATTTTTTATATTTAGGACATGTATTTCGTTCAATATTTTAGAATAAAACATCTTTTGACCTTATTTGTGAAATTTGTGAACTCGAAAAACATCATCATGCATCATTCCAAAAATCTGCGTACAAACCATCTAAACCATTCACTATATTACACGGTGATATATGGGGACCCTCACAAACCCCTAATCGCACCCATATAAAATGGTTTATCACATTTCTTATATGCTAAAAGAAAAAGGCGACGTACGTTCTGTGTTCATAAACTTCCATTCAATGGTTCAAACCCAATTTCAGAGAAAAATTCAAATTCTACTCACAGACAATGGCACAGAATATTTCAGTAATACACCGAGCACCTACCTCCAAAAAAAAGGAATAATCCACCAAAGTTTATGTGTTGATGATCCCCATCAAAATGGGGTTGCAGAACGAAAAAACAGACACCTACTTGAGTTAGCTAGGGCTCTAATGTTCACTACAAATATACACAAAACATTTTGGGGGTGATGCCATTTTGACATTAGCCTACCTCATAAACAGAATGTCTAGTCGCACTCTCAACTTTGAAACTCCTCTCCAGAAATTCCAGAAATTCTTCCCAACACTTATCTCACCTCAAACTTACCACTAAAAGTGTTTGGATGTACAGCCTTTATCCACATACATTCCCACCATCGAAACAAACTCGAACCCCGTGCAATTAAGTTTGTATTCATTGGATACTCACCTATACAAAAGGGGTATAACTGCTATGATCCAATCACAAAAAAATATTTGTCAGTCTTGATGTCACTTTCTTTGAAAACAAACCCTACTTCCAAAATCCTCTCTTTAGGGTGAGAACTTAAGTGAAGACCGATTCTTGGAAATATATCTTAATCCCTCTAAATCTATTCCAAACACTGTACCTACAACGACACCTTGTCCTAATATGCTATCTACGGATGAGAATTTAAACTCAAGGGGAGAGCAGAAAAAACAATAGACTAAGAGATAATTGTTTACTCAAGAAAGCCAAAATCAAAGGATAAGGAAAAAACTCACACTCAGAGCACCAAAAGAGTCAGGACCAGTGATAGCTCCAAATCTTCATGAGCTTTGTTCCAAATCATCCAAAGCTAATCTACATATTGCTCTCAGGAAACAACCTAAGTCATGTAATCTTCACCCTATTTCAAAATTTGTTGCTTATAATACTCTATCTTCAAGATTTCGAACTTTTGTTTCTAACCTTGATAGTACAAAAATTTCAAAAAACATTCAAGAAGCCTTGGAAATTATTGAGTGGAGAAAAGCAGTAATGGATGAAATGAAAGCTTTGGAGATAAATGAAACTTGGGAGGTGATGGAACTACCAAGTGGAAAGGGGTATGGTGGATGCAAATGGGTGTTTAATGTGAAATATAAAGCAGAAAGAACAATAGAACAGTACAAAACTCGTCTAGTAAGGGATATACTCAAACCTATAGCATAGATTACACATAAACATTCGCACTATTGCAAAATTGTATACAATTCGAGTTCTTCTATCGCTAGCAGTAACTTTAGATTGGCCACTCCAATAGCTTGATATTAAGAATGCATCTCTGAATTGGGAGTTGGAAGAAGAAGTTTACATGATGCTACCACTTGGATTTTCTTAGAAAAAAGAAGAAATAAAGTATACCAATTGAAAAAAGTCTTTATACGGCCCCAAATAGTCACCTAGGGCATGGTTTGACAGATTTGCAAATGTGTTAAAAAATAGAGATACCAACAAGGGCAATCAGATCACACTATGTTTTTCAAATTATTTGAAAATTGAACAAAGACTAATCTGATCGTATATGTTGACGACATAATTCTCATCGGAGATAATACAATCGAGATAAAAAGACTAAAAAGAGGACTAGCCACATAATGTAAAGTAAAAGACCTAGGACAAATGCAATATTTTCTAGGAATGGAAGTAGCCAGATCGAAGAAGGGTATCCGTGTTACACAATTAAAGTATGTTATAAACCTTCTAACTGAAGCTGGTATGCTTTGTTGTAAACCAAGTGATACTCCTATGGACACTGGAAGAAAAACAGAAAACATCGGAAAATTTGTTGAAAAGACAGATATCAACAACTAGTTGGGAAACTAATCTACCTATCCCACACTAGACCGGACATTGCATTTGCGGGGTAAGTGTGGTGAGCCAACACATGCATGCTTCAAGGAAAACTCATCAAGAAGAAGCATACAAGATTTTGAGATACCTTAAAGGCTCCCATGGGAAAGGACTACTGTTCAAGAAAAATGAAAAAAGAGAGATAGAAATATTCACTGATGCTGACTGGGTAGGATCAACAGAAGATAGGAGATCAACCATCAGCTATTGTAATTTTATATGGGGAAACTTAGTAACCTAGAGGAGTAATAAACAAAATGTAGTAGCCAAAAGCAGTGCGGAAGCAGAGTTCAGAGTAGCTGCTCAAGGAATATGTGAAGGTCTATGTATAAAGAAACTCTTGGATGAGCTACAAATTTCAATGAAAGTTCTAATTAAACTCTATTGTGATAACAAAGCAGCTATCAACATCTCACTCAACCCAATTCAATATGATAAAACCAAACATGTAGAAGTTGACAGACACTTCATCAAGAAAAAAGTTGAAAATGAAACTATCTGCATGATCTACGTCCCTACCAAAGAACAGATTAGACGTATTCACCAAAGGGCTACAAAGACAAATATTCAATGATTTTATCTACAAGTTGGATATGATCAATATCTACAATCCAACTTGAGGAGAGAGCGTAGAAATCCCGAATCAATGATGAGATGATTTTAATATTAGTATATAGTATAATTAGAGTTAAGTTAGGAAATATCTTTTTTTCTTAAGTTAGAATATTATTTTCCTTTCTTCTCGATTGTATTGTATTATATATAGTGGCATAGAGTTATAAGAATAAATCAAGAAAGAACAAATATATTTTTTCTCATTATTGTCTATAAGTAACTACCATATACAAAATTGCATGGTTGTCTTTAAATATGGCCATTAAAGCAAAAAAAGGTTGTGTATTCAAGTCAAGCAACTTATGTGTTACGATAATTACATGTGCCAGGCCTTCGACAAAAGAATTGGCATATGTATCTCAGGGCAATTAGTAGACATAGATTATTAAACTATTAACACTTTAAACTTTTAGATAAATTGATCATTTAATACATCTCGACCTGGATACATCTCGTCCCCAGGTCGTTGCATCCCCTTTCCTGCTTACAAAGAAAAAAGACTAAGCGGATTGAACTATAGATATTGCAGTACTAAGAATGTGATATTCACTATCATTTAGGATTAGCGTCATCCAAATAGGTCCTTAGCTAATCATTTCTTTATCTTCTCTTCCAACAACATAACACACACAACTTGAGGTGGGAGAAAAATGAATCTTGACCCATGTATAAGGTGGAATAAATTTAGAAAAGAAAAAATTTGTGCATATTCGTACACAAGCACACACATATATTAACATATTGATAGAAATATTTTGCATAGACCTAAAGAGGTTCTTGTTCATAAGAGTGAGCTATCTCGATAGAAAAAGTCTAAAAAGGGAAGGGGTAAGCAAAACTAACATGAGTTGTTATAGTTATTACTAATTTAGTTGCTTTAAATCTAATAGATCGTGAATGAAATGAGTAGCAAAAATGGATTTATGTGGCTAGGCCCAAAATTATTGTAAGCTAGATTTTCTCTGTTTGGTGTGGATTAAAATCAGATTTTTAGTAGATTTCGATAGAAGTTAATGAAATGAGTGATTGAAAAGTTATGGGGCCTATGAAATATGTGATTGAAATTAATTGTTGACTTTGACTTAAATTAAAATCTATACCAAATAGGGGTGTGTTTGTTGGGAAATGAAGAAATTTATCAACTTTTTCCCTATTTGATACCTATTATGAGACATGTCTTTCTTCTTCTAACAATATATCAGGAGCACAATGCTCATGGTCCTAAACTTTCTCCAAGGTAATTGAAGAAGGATTTATATAATTTACACAGTAATATAAAAGAAGTTCTACACAAATGGGTCGAATACCAAAACTTTCAAAATTCAACACACATTTGAGATTATATCCAAGTTCTTAAACCAAAATTTTAGTTTGGAATTTTAGGAATCAAATACTCCATTCCAAGTCTATAGTAATTCAAACTGGATGAGCTCAATTATCTGAATATACAGTAAATGTCATTTTCTTCCGATTATTTTCATTGATTTTCCAACATTTCCAAGTTACATATTAGAGAGGTATCATTCAAATCTCTACATTAAACTTCATATTGATGAGGTGTACTACTAAACTACTTGATTCATTCCTGATAAAGGTAAAAGTTCAAATAGCATAAAATGTTAAAATAAAATTAGTGAAAAACTAATTAATTAAATGGTTTTAAAGTAATTATTTCTTCGCAACAACAAGCTAAGTCATTTTCGAGAAACTTACCTATGTTTAGTTCATGTTTATAAGCAGTTTATAAACATTCAAATCACTTTTTATCCGCACATTTTGAGGAACCTACAAATATAGTCCACTTATTTGCCATTCATTTCTATCTATATACAATTTAAACCATTTATGAAGTGCCAAACATGTTCTTAAATCTGGCCTGTGGTCTTTCTTATTGTATCCACTATAATGTGGCCATTCTTCCATCCAAAATCCTTATTTCTAGTACATTTATGTCACATATATGTTGTCCTTTATAATTCGAGCACCTGATACCTTAGACTGTTGAACAGACTAGGGTAGCATATCAGTGTTCGACACATGTCCGACGACACTCCTCGGACACTTAACTATGATCATTTTTATTTTTATTAGAAATTTTATATATTTTTAACGTAAAGTTATTAATAAATAACAAACAAATATGTAACATATTTAAAAGATTTCAACAAGAAAAGTTAATAAGAAGTATAAAACTAAATTAATATTATAAAAATGAAGAATTTTAGAGAATTTAATCAATATATCAACAATAGGTCGTGTCATCATTTTTTTTAAAAAAAAAAAAAAACAAGTGTTGATCATATCGGACACACTTATCTTTGTCGATGCATCATAGTCTTAGACCATGGTTGGTGTAATAATCGTTCTCCATGTAAAATAAGCTAGCCTTGCTCCTAATAAATAACCATTCTTCTGTATGAAATCTAAAATAGGTTTTTCCCTTTCTAGTGAAATCTAAGGGAGTGTTTGATGCACATTATTGGGAAGAAAATGCATTTTATGATGTAATATATGAAAAATATGTTGTTAAAAAATAAGAAAAATTTTTGGATTTGCGTGTAATATTATTTTATTGAAAAATGTGATTAAAATGAGTATTGAAAGAATGAATTTTGGGAAGAACGTGGATCTAATAGGGGCTAAATAAGTGCTACAGGGGAAAAAGGATACAATTATGTTATACCTAAATGACACGAGAGATTGGAATCGAATTAAGAGTTGATCCATGGTTATACTGGTTATAGCAACACCATGATACCAGAATTCCTACTTTATCAAATATACTGGATCGCATATTGTCTGAGCAGATTATGAAATTTAAAGTCTTGAGAATCAAATGGCATGAAAAACAACATTTAAAGGGGAAATAATTATGAGAATTATATACAAGTATAGAAATAATTTCCTACCTATGATGGGTAGGAGTTATCTTTCCCAACATGGATCTACAATTTTTGAATTTAACATTGAATTGTTAAAAACTGTAAGTTTGACCACTGGCATGCAGCACCACATCAGCAGTGAGCATGTTTTATCCTACCCACTATAGGTATGAGATCATTTCTATATACAAGTAACTACACTAGGAAAAAAATGTAACAGATTTAGATATTTGCACCCCCAGCAGAACCCTTAATTCCTATTTTAATACTTATAGTTGTCTAATCCATGTGATGCAATACAAAAAGCTCCATAGGGGAGAAAAATACAGAAAACAAATTGTAATAAAGTGTTCTTGTTTTAATTCATCTTACATACTGTTCATTGGGAGACAATATTTATTGGTGTCATATACATTGAATTAAATTGCAACTGGGTGGCAACCTACAAGGTACCTAGTTTTAAAGAATTTGAAAATATAATCTTCATCTGATTATTTATAACTTTCAAATGAGATGAGAGAAAATGTAAAACAAAAAATTGGGTAATTTTAAAGGTATTATTTCTGTAACGTCTAATATATGACTTTGACGTAATGATAAAGTCTATATTAATGCCACTAGTCATTATATACATTCTAATATGCCCGGTCTGCAAGTAAACCTTGTAGAAAAACGGATAGGAGAGGTAGCCTATAGACATCTGACATTCATTGGGCTTCCCTTTTTGGGAACCTGAGTTCCACCTTTTTTTTGCAATAAATCCCTCTTGCTGAAGACTAGTAGTAGGTGGTCCTGCGGAGCCTACTAGTCGGATAGAACCCTATCGACCTACCAAGCCTACCTTGTTCATATCAAGCTGGCCAGTAGAGACACTCTTTAGACTATGCCAAAAAAAAAAAGAAAGGAAATTTACTTTCTAGATGCTTGAGATGGATGCATACTATTATTTACGAATTTGTTAATGAATGAGAAGTTTTTAAGTAAAACTTCTAGAACATCGGTTGTACTAGAGATGGCAACGGGGCGGGTTCAGCTCCGCGCCCCGTTTAAATTTTTTTTTTTTCAGTTTTTTTTTTTAATAATAATTTATTAAATTTTTTTTTTTAAATTCTTGGCGGGGCGGGGCGAGGCGCCACCCTGTTCGGGGCGGGGTTTTTTGCCCTATTCGGGGCGAGATACGGGGCGGGGCGTATTGCCATCCCTAGGTTGTACTTAAAAACCTAACAAATATTTTAGTGAAGGTGCTGTGAAACACATCTATATTAGGCTTTGAGCTGCGTATTCTATAAAACATGTATAGAAGTCCAAATTTTCATGCTCATGTGAAGTGTAAGACCATTCTTCACCAAAATGAGAAAATTATCTCTGAAAATTAGAAACTACTCATAGGTTGTCAAACGACCTCCCGAGTGATGATGTAAGCTATTGTTTATTCAGGCGTTATCGACCAAATGACTGAAGTTATATCGACATCACAATTGTCTAAACCAATCATATAACCTACTTGGACCATTTGAAGCAGCCTAATGAAATTAGTGCTGCTTATGGCCCAACCCAAACTCTTGGATGACTTTTTTCTGGTTGATAGCCCACTTATATATTTTCTATTGGGACTTGTTACTTTCTAACCTAAAAGCCAATACATAATCTCCTTTTACATACGTTGCCCCATTACTGTTGATATAAGTGTGAAATTGATAGCCCGTCTATTGATAGAAAAATGACGTTCCTTCTTGGTTGTGTGCTTTCTGCGTCCCTTTGCTTCATGCTTCACTGTGCTCTGTTTTCTCCTTCTACCTTAGCCTTTGTGGCTGATTTTTTAGGCTACGATTTTCGCACACTTAGCCCTTTGTGGGCTACCGTAGAGAAACCAACCTAGGGGAGATTGGTTTGTGATTTGCTTGTCGATTGTGGAGTTGATTCAAGCAAACTAAGCCTGGATCCTTGGTAATAAGGGTTCCTCCTTCAACATTTGGTATCAGAGCGGTGGTTGGTGTGAATTCCGATGAGAAATCGATGAAGAAGACGGCTGTATTTCGCGATTTCCCAAATAACCAAACGTGCATCTCCCTATTTCGACCAAAACCAGTGACCAAACGGAATATTTGAACCCATATTCGTGTTATGCAGGCTGAGGCGCATCCAGTAGTGGTGCGTGTGGTGGAGAAGGTTGCCAGCAACAACGGCGCGTGGCAGCTGATCTCGAGAGCCCTCTTCAGGCAGTTCGCTTATTTTGATTTCTTGAATGTACTGATATTATTGGTTTGGTGTTTTAGGTTACACGGGAAAAGTTAGAGGATTCCTCCCTTGGTGGGTTAACGGTCGCAATTACTATACATTTACTAAATTACATTAGGCAAAAAATCACGGTCCTAAAGCAATAAATTCACATCTCTCGTAATTGACGGACTCAGACAGGTCCGCTCTGGTAAATTAGCTAATCTTGTTTAAATTTCAACACTAGCACGTCATCATGTGGAGGTGATAATAGGATTGGGGTTACCGTGTAGGGTACCAATTGCCTATGTTAGAAATTAGGAATTATTTGCTCTTTGTTACTACGTGATTGAAATTGTTCACTTAATAAATTGCAGCATATTTTCTTTTGAGATATATCGTGAGTAAAACTATTTAATTGACATATCTCTTGTTGCACTGTTAAGTTATTAGAATACCTAGACTTTACTCGTTTGAAAATTCCCTTGATCTAAGATCGTGAATTTTACGAAACCCTAGAAATCTAAAACGGTGTACATTTGCAAACCTCGTCTACTTTGTATGGCTTAATTGTGACCTTGTATTTTTTATTGATTATTACACAATTTTGATTTGAGAACTTTTAACGGAAAATGTGATTTTTAAATTTGGCAACAAAAATTGAGAGGTATTTTGGTTCAACAAAAGGTTTTAAAAGCCATTGATGACAACTTTACCGCTGATTTTTCAAAAGAACAAAAAGAAGAAGATGATGAGCTTGCTTATACTTCAATTATTTTACACTTGGCTGACGCAGTTTTGTGAAAAGTGGGTAAACTGAAAACCACTCTTGCTACAGACTCCAACTCTGTCTCCACCACATTCCCGACCATGCGTGTTTTGCTCCTAGTTCGTTTCCTTGACATAGCTTTTTGTTCAGGGGACTCCCACAGACGGGGCCAATGAAATTTCAATGAGATGAGGATTCGCGAACTCCTTGACGAATTGGGTGTCCGGCTCCTCCATTTTGTGAATGCTACCTGCAAAATGAGGTCGGAGCTTTCTCCCCCGTTGTACCTCCGGTGTGAGAATTAGTAGTCGGTTTAAGAGTATGAGGAATATATATTTCAAATTCAAGCGGTAGGGTTCCAATAGGATCATATCGTTCTCACCTTGGAGGTATTTATAGGTGACTAATGCAACACATCTGTTCAGTAGTTTGGTGCCATGTGTCCCACGTAGGTCTTCCCACTTCACCCACGTTCTAAGGGGATGACCCCCACTTCTTAGGCAGTTGGTTGTGCCCATGTTTGCCGTTGAGCGGCTCATGGTGGTAGGCGACCTCATAGGGGTCGACGACCTCATTGTGTTGGGTGGCCTAATGTGAACGTAGAGCGCCTCATGGTGGTAAGCTACCTCATGGGGTCAACAACCTCATTGTGGTAGGTGGCTCATGTGAATGTAGAGCGCACATGTGTTGGGGTAGACGACCTATCACATGGTGTCTTACATGGGGTACACGTCAAGTGGTTTTTTTACCTCAACGACTATTGCAACGAATTATTACTGTCATCTTATATCAGTTAAAAAAATAACATAATCACTAATTAAATAACATGTCTTTGAATAAATAAAACTAACTACTAAAATTAAAAGAAAAACGTAATATTTTTATTTATTCAATTCATTTGGCAGTCTGCATCACCATCCCTCCACTATTTCAATTGACCCGAACTAACCCGTAAAATTTTGTAAGAGTGAGTAGCTAAAATTACTCAATAAGATACATACGGTTTCCATATACAATTATATAAAAATAAAATAAATATTTCATACTACTCTTCTCTTATGGAGTATATCGACGACCAAACGACACACTCCTCTTAAGTCATCTTAAATTCTCGTAGGAACTCTTACCTTTTAACAAAGAACCTGAAAGTCCACTGGCAATTCATGAATAAATTACTAAATATAAAAGTATTAGGAAACAAACCACTTACATAAAAATATCTTACTTGATTTTGAAATGTTGAAAAAAATAAAATCTTGAACGTAAAAATTCTCCTACTATTTTTCTATACTTTTTCCTCTCATTCTCTCTATATCGTGGCTCTCTTGATTTTCCGTGGTGAAATAATGAGAATTCAAACTGTATTTATAATTAAAATTCCCAGTTAAGTTTGTATACAACAAGAATTGAAAAGGGTGTAATATAAGGAATTTGGATAAGAATTGATTTCAAATAATAGAATTATAATTACTATTAAACTTTATCAAATCAGAAAGAAAATGATCATTATCAAAATCAAATATTATCATTTCACACACACGTTGCCAAGAGAAAGAAATTGAATTGGGTTGTAAATTATTTAAAATTCTATTTATCATTGTCTTCTTTCAACTGGGTCCAACTTAATGTGTTCTTATCCGAAACAATCTTTTCTCGAGTCGAAAACTTCTAACTAATTACGAGTTACAAAAAGAGTCCAATATTGATATACTAAAACCCAATCTATCAAAATCTAATTATTTGACCCAAAAATAAATTAATTTTAAAAACCCATTTCATTTTAATCCTCATTTAAAAAATAAAATATTAAAATATAGCATATAAATAAATAAATATTTTATTCTATAAAATTTTCGAGGCGTTACAATAGCCCTATTCTTTAGAGAATTTCGTTCTCGAAATTACTTCAACTACCTGAAAAGTTTTACATACTTGATCATTGACATAATTATAATATATCATAATATAAAGCAAGAAAACTTATAATCATGAATAAAAAAATGATATTTAATTTCATACCTTGAATCAATTGAAGAGCGTCGAATAGTGAGCATCACGTTGCCAAGAATTCTTTATAACATTGTATATTTAAAACTTAAAAAAAATTACATTATCTTTAAACTCCTAAAGTTTATGAAAATAACTATTTTTCGAAATTTTCTAAAATATGATTTTCTCGAATTGAAAGTTTCTAGAAAATAAAATAATCTTAAATTTGAAAATTTTTGAAATATTGTTTTTTGTCTTATTAATTTGAATAACGCGCAACCAAAAAACTTCTAGATGAAGAGGGGGTCACACGTGGACCGCTTAAATCCCAAGTACCTCTTAAACAGTTTAGATCTTTTTGACAAATCCTTTCGATTTTGTGAATATGCAAATGAAGAAAACTCAAACAATAAATCAAACTTGAGATCTCCTAAAATATTAATTTTCAAATTGGTAAATTTTAAAACATCTCCCAAAAGCTAAACACACAAACATGTAGAATAATAATTTTGGAGTCAATTTTAAAGTTATTAGTTAATTATTTAAAACAAACATTAATATCAATCATTTAAAAGATTTAAAAAATCCTTATCTTTTTTTATATAACAGTGGTCACTTTTCATGTGAATAGTGACGCGCACTGTTTGGCTTGATTCACATGAACAGTACTAACAATGTTCATGCGAACAATGCACATGAATTTTTTTTATTTTTATTTATTTATTTTTGAATCTACAGAAAGTAGACTCTGACTTTGATATCACACTGTAACATCTTAAAATTTCATAAACACTGAAGTGTTACAAAAAATTCAATTTTCTTTATAGCAAAGGCGGAACGATAAAATAATACTCTTTAAATAAAAAAATATACGAAATATCAATAAATTTAAACTAAATATGAAAATTTTATCGTTAAGAAAATAACATAATCAGTAATTAAATAATATTTTTTTGAACAAATAAAACTAACTACTAAAATAAAGGAAAAAAATATTGTTTTTCTTTATTCAATTCCTCTGACAGTTCGAATCATCATCCTGCAACTATTCCAATTGATCTGAACTAACCTGTGAAATTTGGTAAGAGTGAGTATTTAAAAATACTCAGTAAAATACGTGCAGTTTAAAATACTCAAAGTCAAACTTTATCATTTCACACACGTTGCAAAGAGGAAGAAATTGAATTGGGTTATAAATTATTTAAAATTCTATTTATTCTTGTTTTCTTTCAATTGGGTCTAACTTAATGTGTTCTTATCCAAAATATTTTTTTTTTCGAGTTGAAAGCTTCTAATTAATTACGAGCTACAAAAAGAGTCCAATATTGATATACTAAAACTCGCTCTATCACAATCTAATTATTTGATTCAAAAATAAAATTGAATTTTAAAATCTATTTCATTTTAATCCTCATTTAAAAAAATATTAAAAATATAGCATATAAAAAATGAATATCTCCTCTAATCATTTGGACTGTTACCCAATTCACAAACCAAACGACCTAAAAATTTATTGTTGTATAGTAACTTTTTGTATTTTAACATTTTGAGAGAGATCCGAATATGCCAAAAATCTTCTTCTAGCAGCGGTCAATTGCTCATTACCTTTCTTCCATGTGTCCCTTTCAGCTCATGTCCTCACACTTGGTAGCCAAAACTTCATTGATGACACTTAGAGTCCGTTTGATTGCAAATGTGAAATTTGGGTGGAAATAAAATGAATTACTGGGAATTGCATTGCCTAGAATTCAATTTACTGGGAATTGTAATTAATTGTGTTTGATTTGTATAATTTTCCGCCTGAAAAATGTTAAAATTTTGGATCTTTTGATATTCGTTTGGTTTTGTTTTTCATGAAAATTGTCTATTAAATGGAAAAAAAATTTACAATTGGGGATACAATTTGTTTCCATTAGCAAAAAAAAAAATGAAAATGGAGGGGGCAAAAAAGCTAGAAAACCATTTCTCACCAAAACAATGGGAAAATGAATTCCTCAAATTCCAAGAATTGTGCACGTGTGAAGTGACATGTGAAATTTCAATTGCCAAAAATTGTTGGCCAATCAAACATGTTTTTTGTATGGAAATGGAATTTATTT
>CAIGRP010046638.1:0-12312 GCA_903798385.1 Fraxinus cuspidata
TTGCATTGCATACAATTATGTAATGATCGTGTTATCACCTCTAGTTCCAGTACCCTGACCGTGGACCCTTTCCAATTTGATGTTCTCACTTGACAATTAGCCTAACTTCCCACTAACCAACAACAATTACAGACTCAATTAGCAGTTCTCCAAACTGAGATGGCTGCTACTCGTGAAGAGAATAGAGACCTAGCTCCTAGGTTGAACACCTTTCAGCAAACCGTATAATTGACTAAAGCTGAAAACTCAAAAACATCTAGTAGACATTATTGTCGACCACATGGTGGATGAAAACATGTTAGATGTGACTGTAGGGATGTGAATCATGTTCATGAACGAGAGCGAGAACATCATTGTCACGGTGCTCAGTCTTCTCCTTGCCTAAGGAGCATTTATTTCAAAACATTAAATGAGATGTTCCTATTTTTTCTGGTTATCTAGATCTTTGAGTATTTACTCAATGGGTTAGAGATGGACCGTTCCTTTGCTTAGTATGAGGTCCTAGAGGATTAGAGAGTTCAATTTGTTAGTCTGAAATTAGCTGGCACCTCTTAACTCTTTTGGGAAAGTGTTGACGTCGTGCTCATCCTGTTGAGAGTTGGGATGAAATGAAGCATCGCCTTCAAGAGGAATACTTACCTCAATCTTATAGGAGTTATTTGTTGGATCAGTGGAATGCTCTTATGCAAGGCAATCGACCAGTGATTGAGTACATCATTTAGTTTGATGAGTTCCAAATGAGATTTCATGTCGTTGAGGATGAGTCCAGGACTTCGAGTATGTTTAGGCAAGGCCTAAAGGATGATCTTAAGTGTGAGCTTGTCCTTCAAGGTGTTACCACTCTTGACCATGCTTATTCTTTTGTTCGAGACTACGAGTTAGTTACTAGAACTCTGTATAAAAATCGTGGTGACAATCGTGCTTTCACCTCTTCAGCATCCACTACTTCCTCTAAGTCTATCCTAGGGCTTCTCTCATCTAATGTTTCTCCTGTATCGAAAAGTAAAGATAAATGTCCTGAAACTCCAATGATGTCCTCCCGCTTGCAATGCTTTAACTGCATAATGCTTTAACTGCATTTCTTCCAAATATACTAGTCGAGCCCTAGTTATTGAGAAATGTGAGGGTGTAGTTGATGAACCGTTAGAGGACCAAGTTTATAAACCTAAGCTTGAAGAGTTCTATGACTTGGATGCTAATGAAGATACTTTCTTAGGTTGTATTCGGACCCTCCTTGTAGACCTAAGGTTGGTACCCCTTGTTCCCAACACTCCTCGATTAAGTGTTGTTCGTTGTAACCGTACCCAAAGATGTCAATTATTAGTGTCGTCATGCCATTTTCCATACTTATAACAAGATCAATAATAAGGGATGTAAGTCATTGTGGAAAGTGGCAGTTGCATTAATTTGGTTTCAATGGTTACTGTGTCCCGTCTTAGATTGAAATCAGTTCCTCACCCTCAACCGTATAGCGTCTCTTGGGTTGATACTTCTTCTATAGTTGTAAAAGAGCGTTATTTGGTACCTATCCAATTTCTCAAGTATAATGATCATATATGGTGTGAAGTCATTTCAATGCATGTCAATTACATCATTCTTGGTCGACCTTAGTTGTTTGATTTAGATGTAACCATCTATGGTCGATCCAATTCATGTTCTTTCGTATNCCATCTATGGTCGATCCAATTCATGTTCTTTCGTATTTAATGGAAAGAAGATTCACCTAAACCCACTACTTCCAAAACCTGTTGGCTCGTAGGAAGCAAAGAAAAGTGTGAATGAAAAGGATTACATATCATTAATCTTACGAAGTTTGAGCACACACTTGTAAGCGATTCTATTGTATTTTACGTGGTTATTATGGAGGTTCTATTGAGCTCTCCAATAGCAGCCCCTGCTGAAGCCCAGTCATTCATTCAGGAGTTTTGGGATGTCTTCCCTAAGAACCTACCTGACCAATTGCTTCACTTATGGGAGATTTCAAATTTGCCTCAATATAAGATGAGTCATGTTGAGCATGCTAAACTTCAGAGGCAAGTAGATGAACTCCTTCACAAATGATTCATCCGTGAGAATTTAAGTCATTGTACAGTTCCCGCTCTTTTGACTCCTAAAAAGGATATCTCTTGGAGATATGCATAGATAATCATGTCATCAATAGAATTACAGCGAAATATGATTTTCCCATCCCTAGGCTTAACGATATGTTGGATATGATGGTTGGTGCTACAATAATTTCTAAAACTGATTTGAAGAATAGGTATCACCAAATTAGGATCCACCTAGATGATGAGTGAAAAATCGCTTTTAAAATGATAGATGGTCTTTTTGAGTGGCTAATCATGCCTTTTATAGTAACCAATACCCCGAGTACTTTTATGGAAACAATGACACAAACTCTTCGACATTACATGGATAAGTTCCTCGTCGTCTACTTTGATGACATTCTCGTCTACAGTAAAACTGGGGAACAACATAGAGATAATCTCACATAAGTTTGTTCTACCCTTCGCGCAACAAGTCTGTATGCTAATGTCAAGAAATGTTCTCTCTTCACCGATAGATTTATTATACTAGGATTCATTGTATCCTCCACAAGGGTATCTGATGACCCCACAAAGATTCAGGCAATTGTTGGTTAGCCTGAACCTAAGACTATACATGACGTTGGAGCTTTCATGGTTTAGCTACCTTTTATTATCATTTCATCAAGGGTTTTAGTATAATCATGGCTCCTATTACGGAGTGCATGAAGAGAGGAGAATTTCATTGGACACAAGAGGCGACTAAGGCTTTTAAGTTAGTCAAGAAACGAATGACGAAAGTCCATGTCATGTGTCTTCCCGACTTCTCCAAAGTTTTTGAGGTCTAGTGTAATGCTTCCCTGGTAGGAATAGGTGGAGTCCTTAGCCAGGAATGCCACCATGTTGTTTATTTTAGTAAGAAGTTAAATAATGCCCAACAACGATACTCGACTTATGATAAGGAATTGTATGTAATTGTACAGTCTTTGCGCTATTAGCACCATTAGTTGTTGTCCTGAGAGTTTGTTCTTTATTCGAACCATTAGGCCATCCCTCATCTCAACTCCTAGAAAAGGTATAATTCTAGGCATGGTCCCTGGATAAAATATTTGCAAGCCTATTCACATAAGAAGGGTGATAAGAACCAAGATGCTGATACTTTAAGTCGTCGTATCTCCCTTTTGTCTATCTGAGCGTCAAGGTATAGGTTTTGAAAGACTTAAGGAAGCGTATAAAACATTTCCCGATTTCAAGGATATTTTTCTTTCTTTGCAAGTTGGATACTACTAATGGTTTTCTCATCGAGGAGGGTTACCTTTTTAGAACCAATAAATTTTGCATCCCTCTAATTTCAGTGTGAGACTTTATAGTGCTGGAAATTCGTACTGTAGGTATAGTTGGTCACTTTGGACGTGATAAGACCACCATAGAAGAGATTAAACGCCAATTCTATTGGCATATTTTGAAGAAAGACGTGGCTAAGATAGTACATGCAACACCTGTCAGTTGGCTAAACAAAATAGGCAAAGCACTTGTCTATACACACTCTTCCTATTCCTAATTATCCTTGGCAAGATGTCAATATAGATTTTGTGTTAGAATTTCCACGTATCCTAAAGAAGCATGATTCTATTTTTGTGGTTTCGATTATTTCTCAAAAGTGGTTCATTTTATCCCTTGTAGCAACATCTTAGATGAATCTAAAGTTATCACGTTGTACTTTAAATGTTCGTTTCACCATTCACTTTTAGAGAACCTTATGGCAAAAGGTTGGTACTAAATTGAAATTTTCTACTGCATACCACCCTCAGACTAACGATTAAATGGAAGTGGTTAACTGTAATCTTGGTAATTTATTAAGATTTCTGCTTTCTATAGCTCAAATTGTATATAACAGTTATTTGAATTGATCGTTAGGTATGAACTCATTTGAAGTTGTTCATGGTTATAAGCCCAAGAAGCGTTTAGTTCTCATTCCCATGTCCCCACATGCTAGAGTGTCTATATCAGATGAGGCATTTGCACAATATTTTTATGACTTGCACATTGAGATCAATAAACTTGAAGTCAGTAATGCATCATATAAATTTCGAGTTGATTTGCATAAATGACATGTTGAGTTTAATATTGGGGATTATGTTATGATTCGAATTAGACCGGATCGACGTCTCCCTGGATCTGCCTCAAAATTACAAGCCATAGTGTGGTATTTTTAAAATTTTAAAGCATGTTGTCCCAAATGCATATGTTATTGATCTTCCACCAATCTTGGGTACCACTCTATTTTCAATGTTGAGGACTTAATTACTTATAAAGGCCATTTCAATCCCTTCGAGGATCCTCTTATACCCCATCTATGGACCTTGACCCTTAATCTATTGCCACTTCTAACCCAATAGCACATTCACAACACACAAAGATAAAATTGATGTTATTTTAGAAGAACAAAATGTGTTGACTAATAATGGAAAGGTTTAGCACTTCCTTGTTCGTTGGGTTGATCGAACCAAATTCTAACTGTACCTGGATTTTCAAATAGACACTCCAACAGCTTGACCCAAATTTATCGAAGCTCTATCGGAGTCAACATGAACTTTCGTTGACCAAAACGCATTCCACTCATTTAAGGGAAGTTGGTGGGGACACCAGATTCAGACCTCCACTTACACGCTTTTATTGGCATCGGAAGAAACTTGTTCTACCACTTAGTTTATGGTTGGAAGATTGACTTTAGCCTCTTGGGATATATCCACTTGATCGTGTCAAGTTTTTTTCCTCCTCCGGGAGAGTTGACGCGAACATCCATCAAGATTTATTTTTCTATTTTGGACTCTTATTTATGTTTTCTGCTATTGAACTTGTATTATGGGTTGGCCCAAGCCCCTTTATTTTATGTTTTTTTAGTTGGTTATTTATATGGTTTTGGATTAGAAACAAAAGCCAGATGATGAATTCTGCTTCTGATTTCTTCTTCTTTCTAGACTTGTTTCTCATTCTCCGTTGGTTGTTTCAATTGGTGCTGCATAACAAGGTGGTCGGAAAGCCTCCCCAATGGAGAGATGCAAATGAAATGTAAATTGCATTTTCATTGAAGTATAATTTGAATTTAGATCTATAGGGATGCAAAAGTAATTTTAAAAATATCAATTTACACTCAATTTTACACCACCATTAAAGATGATTTAATACCCTAATAATTGTGCTTGACTGAAAGGGACAAACAAGAAAATCTACAAAATGGTTCTATTTTCGATAAGCGTACTCTATTATTGACAACGCGAATTATCTATTACATGTACACTATTAGAATGAAACGTGCTTATCAAAATTTTGGGTTTCATTTTAAATGACCAATCTTTAAAATGAACAATTCAAACTCATTATTATTTTTATACTTAATTGATAATAAAATTTGGACTTCGCTACCATTACAAATTCATCTGAATTTTTAAAATTCAGACGAATACACAGATGCATGCCACATTTGTAATTCTTGTGTACAGATAGAATAATCCATAAAATTTTCCTCTTAACATTGATTGCTATTCTTAAAACCATTTTAACCTTTTGCGATCTTGATAATTTGAGAAACCATATCAACATAAATATCATGTCTAGTCCCCTTGAAAATATAAGCTCAAGTTAAATGTTGTTTAATTCAAACTTGTGATGACTGATGTCATTAGGCAAGTCTTGAGCGAGCTGTGTTCATTGATCAACAATGAATAAGTCGAGATTCCCACTTTCCTCGTTTTCCTTATTCGAAATATAATCTATTAGCTTCTTCCTTCTCTTGACTCGATAAATCCAATACAGGTGGGTTAGGTACAAGGGAATTGTGGAAGAAAGTAACATTGGATATAGGTGGTCAAATTTGGAATGTACTTATTTTTATGTAAAGTTAACATTATTATGATATTGCTTTTTCTTCTTCTTTTAATGCCTCGAGGACTAGGACTTCATCACACAAGAATAGTCTTATAGTAGAACATTTTCGAAATTCAAAATTTTTATTATTCTCGAGTGAAAAGTAAGATTATTTGATGTGAATAGGTCGATGTTATTACGCATATTGATGCTACTTAATGAAATGACGTTGACAAGAGTTTACAGTAATGCTATTTTGGGTTCCTTGACTTAAGTTAATAATTTTTTAAAGATTCTATAATATTTGAGTGGTGAATTTAGGAAGCGACGTTGGCGGTTTCAATTCTTTAAAGAACCTTGAAGGCACCTTTTGAGGGCATATATTAATGCTCTTATGCTTAGAATTTGAATAAAGAAGGTAAGAATATAAACAATTCATAGCAATCTGCTTTGACTAAATCTTATCGTTACTGCAATAATTTGTATATTAAGTAGGAAAATCGTACCAAACAAAGTCAGTTTAATTTGAAGTGCATTTCAAATTTGAGTTTAAGTTGATGTTTTGGAGAATTTTAGGTCAAGTCAAGGTCAAAAAAAGGTTTAAGCTTCGGATGTCAAAAATTATTTTAAGAAAAGCAACATATCAAGCTCTCATCTCGTTCCATCAAAGAAATGGATTGGGAATAGAAAACATGGTCTACACTCTTATATTGTTCTAGATTGCATCTGTCGCTAGTAGAAGCTAAGCCCTTGTAAAGCACGCTAAGAAATGTTGCTTCTGTCAACCTTCTTAAGGCATTGATTGTGGTCTCGTTTGTCCCAGCCAAATCTGCCAAATTTAATTTCCTGATCTTCTCAAGTTTTTGAAGTGCATGTGGTGGTGGATTTGAGGTCAATGTAGTTGTTGTGGTTGTAGAATTGAGGTGAAGGTGGTGGTGATGGTTGAAGGTTTGAGGTGGCTTCATGATTTGAATGTTGACGGTGGTAGTGGAGTGGGGTCGAGGTCGGCGGGTGAGGTTAGGTGAAGATTGATTATGATTAATTAATTTGATAATTTGTGACTTACAAATAAATTGTGACTTAAAAAAAATGTGTGATTTACAATTTGATATGTATTTGTGTCAAACAAATTGTATTCTTATAACTGTCCTTATTTGATTTGTGACTAATATGTGACTGTGATCATAAATTATATATTATTGTGACTGTGGTTTAATTAATTAAATTCTATGTCACAAAATTTTATCAGATGTCACAAATTATAACAACTTGATTTTTGAAATTTTTTCATTAGTTTCTTATTTTTGAGTTTGTATTTTGAAACTTTTGTAGCTATGTAATTTCCATTTATTTTATTTTTAAGTTTCGCCCAACCTTTTTTAACTTTTAAGTTAGGGAACAATACACATTTAAAGTAGTTAGAAGATACAATTTTAAAATCAACAAAAAAACGTTTTAAAACTTCAAAAATTAGGTCATAATTAAATTTTATTATTAAATTAGTTATTTAAAAATATTCTATTAATTAAGTATATTAAGGACACAATTCTATACAATTTATTATCACAACTACTTACTAATTCCAATAAAAAAAATATCACATTCACAAATCACAAATTTCACAAGTCCCAATTTATTTATTGATCACAAACTATCTAATAACTAGTTGCGCATTATTTCTCTATTACAAAATAAATTTTTTTATAGATCGCAATTTATTTATCAGTCACAAATTATCAAATTAATATGTCGTAATTTATTTATTGATAAATAACTATAAATTTTATAAGTCACAACTTATTTCATGGTAACAAATTATCAAATTTATTAATCAAAATTTTTTTATCAGTCACAAATTATCAAATTAAATGATCACAACTTAGAGCCTGTTTGTTTGCCATTTCCCACCTCATTTTTAGAAGAAATGTTACCGTTTATGGCCACACTTGGCCCCTTTTCTTAACTTTTATCTCACAAATTTCAATTAGTAACGGTTATATTTCTTCTAATACTGAGCAAAAAATGTCGTCCAAACACCCTCTTAACAAATTGCGAGTCCTATAATTTAGTCACAATCTCACATTTTTTAAAGTCACATATTATTTATTGGTCACATATTATTTATTAATCATAAATTAACCAATTTATTGATCACAATCAATCGAATAATTAATTACAAACACCCACCCCATTTTACCCCACCACTACTAGGACCACCACCATCTTATCATCATCGTCGCCGCCACTACCACCGCCAACTCCATCATCGCCACTGCTTGTTTCAATAATCACCACCACTACCTCACAAATCCACTATCTCCACTACACAACAACAAAAAAAAACTCAAATCTACTGCCACCACTCCACAACTACCACTGCATGTATCAATAATAATCACCACTTCCTCCTCATATCCACCATTTTCTTCATCTCTAACACACCAAAACTATTAACACCACACCATATAGATGAATAGAAAACAAAGAAGATGACAAAGAAAACATATCGCACCAATGCAAACAGAGAAACACAGATGCAGATAAAGAATATAGCTCTTGTTTGATTCCCATTATTTTCAAAATACATTTTTTACTATCTTCTTTTCAATCATGTATTTTTCAATAAAATAATATTACACATAAACTCAAATCTTTCCCTTGTTTTTTAACTACACATTCTTCACCAATATACAATTCCAAAATGCATTTTTAGGGAAAAATGGGACTCAAACAGGCACATAGATCGCGCTACTGCGTCTCTAAGTACCGTGCGCAGCACTTGTGGCATGTGGCACTGCTCGTAGCACGGCGTCTCGCAACAGCGAGTGGAAGCATCAGTAAATGAAGGGATTGATCGACGTCAGAGAAGAGAAGGGAGATGAGGGCACTGTGAGCATAAATTTCATGGAGGGAGATTTTGGAGTTTTAGGGTTCGGGATTTGGGTGGGTATAATTTAGAGAAAGAAAAGGGAGGATATCGAGAAAATTAAATAATACTATTATTAATATTTAAAAATAAATTATGACCTGATTTTTGTATATGTAATTCTTAAACTTTATTTTTGAGATTGAAAATTTAAAAATATGGCTAGGTGCAATTTTCACTTTAAGTTAACATGTGTCCAATTTTAGTACAACTGTTGTCCAAGTTTTAACAATCGAACTATGTGCATATTCGAGATTGACACCCTGAATGACACCCCATCACAAAAGGGGCTCACGATTATTTCATTACTCATGGGCCCCACTTCATGTGAGGAAGATGTCACCTCAGATATACACATAACACTATTCAAGTTTCAAACACACAGTGCTAAAATTCAAGCTCACATATTCTATATCCCAAAAATGACCGAACAAAATATATTGGCCAAGTTTTGAAACCTTAACGTAAAAATTATTTTAAATATTTTACTTGTCTTAAGAAAATAATAAAATTTATAGAGGTCTTCAATTTGATTTTTAAAAAAAATGAACATTTATAATAGTTCAATTATTAGATAAAAATTCAAACTAGAATACACATTAACTTATAAACTTTTGTGTATAGTTGTGAGTAGAAGAAGAAGAAGAAGAAGAAGAAGAAGACAAAATGTTCCAAATGTTCCTAAAAATTCTTGTTCCCATTAGATCATTTGTATCTATATGCATTAGGATCCCGATTCATATATTTCTCGGTTTGAGAAAGAAGAAGAATCTCCAAAATAAAACTTAGGGTTTGAAGTTAATATATTTTGCTTTATAAATGTGATTTTTCTTATCGCTTTACCTTTTAATTTGTTTACTAGTTACTCTGTTTTTAGTGTTCTAAAAAGCGTAAAGTGTGACTAAATATAAAGGTAAGCTTCGGGTTAGGTGAGTTTAAATTACTACTGACAGGCGTAAAATTTTTTTTTCTTTTTTTAATATTATTTTAAATTTTTAATCAATACAAAAATCATTTAATAATTAAAATATACCAACCAAACATATAAAATCATAAAATGCCATATTGGAAAAAGAAGAAAGAGAGAAAGCACGCTTAGGCGCGAAAAAAAAAAATTTAAAAATATAAAAGCAAAAAAAACTAAAAATAATAATAAAGTAGTAATAAAAAATGCGCGAAAAAACACGAGATAGGACGTTTTACTCCTAGGCGTCTCTTTTTAGATATTGGTTGTTTTATACTCTATTTGAAGCCTTTGGGTTACACAATTATACATTTAGCAGGTATTATGCTTTTCATCACTATTTTTGTGTATTAATAATACTTTGTATTGAAATGAAATTAAGCCCCTGTTTTGTTTACTATTATAATGTGAAAATGAGTTTTTAGATAATGAATTTTTGGAGAATGTGTGGTTAAAAAATAGAAAAACTTTAGGTTTACATGTAAAATATTTTATTGTGAGAATGTGTGGTTAAAGATGATTTTGACAAAAAAAGAGTGTTGAAATAATAGTAGACAAACTGGGGTTTAATGCTAGCTTTTTGAATTAATCTAGTGTTATATTGTTAACATATCGTCAACGTGTTCGACTTTAGAGATAAAAATAATATGTCACGTGGAATCTCCAAATGCCGATACTGAAAACATGTCGGTTCATTACTTTTTAGTCTCCTAACTAATTTTCTGGACATGTCCTTGTTTTCAACTAAATATTTTTCTTGTAGAATAATTTTGCATGTCAACTTACAAACTTTTTTACTTTTTAAAATTACATTTTAAAAAGAAATTATTATTTTTAAAATATATTTTTCGAAAAATTCTCTACAAGACATGAGCTTAATATTGCGAGGATTGGCTCTCCTTGCCAATATTGGAAGATAAGTGGTATATTTCTAGTATGAACAATTAGAGAGAGAGAAAAAAGAAGAAGAACAACAACAAATTTATTTTTTTTTTTTGTGGGGGTGGGGGAATAATGTAAGACAATACAAAAATAAAGTGGACAAAGGTATTTTGTAAAGGAAGAAAAAGGGTTAGATTATGGGAATAGTTGTATATTTAGATTATTTTTTGAAAACTATCCATTTAAGAATCCAATATAGGTCATTTAGTGGAGTGGTCCATATTAATAGATGAGCCCAACAGAACAAGAATCGCTTAGTTTGGACCTGCGTATCGGAAGGAATTGAAAATTAGGACTGTATCTAATTCAACATTTTTTAACCGATATATACTGTGGAGAATACGAGATTCGCGAAGAATACTAGAGTCCATACAAAAATTACTGATATTTACTAGTATTTTAAATTGAGCAAATTAGGCCCAATACTTTCATTTACTTAGAAAATTGATTCATACAATGACTTTTTAAATTTTCATCATACATTAAAAAACATTATATTTTACGGTGAGAAAAAACGAACAGTGTTCAACACCAACCAAAACCTAAATTTGTGGTTTATCTCTATCAATTTCTTGTGATTTTCATGATTATAGTCGATTATAGACGGCTTCGTTTCACAATCAGCCATCATCTAGCCCCAGTGACGAACCCAGCATAAAAGTTCAGCTCGGGTGGACTTTGACCATTGATCGTTGACAATCAGCGATTGTAAGAACGATGTCGTTTATTAATATTTAATTAAATAATATTACAAATTATTCAATATATATATATGTAAATTCAATGAAAACTACTATAAGCACCATAAATATTTCAATGTGTTCAATATATAAAGAAACCCCGACATAGGACAAAAATTGGAAATTCACAACTTAAAAGATTCTGCACGCATAACACTTGGAGATTTTCACCTTAGCCTACTCAGTTCATAGGCACGCAGTTTTTGTTGTCAATCTCATCATCTTGGTTCATCTTCATCGTCATCAAATAGCTCTACGGGACCATGGACAGACTCCTCTTGCATGTGCTTGAGTCCAAATTTAGATGGATAGACAGCCACTGACATGATTTGACCCTCTGTAGAAAGAAATGATCTTAGCAATACGTACAAGTCATCGGCCTACATGTTTCAATCCAATTCTCAACAAATAGATTCAATAGAAAGGAACACCAAAAACACTGGCAGTTAATAGTGCACTCAAATTCTACAAAATACATCAAGATATTAGATTCAACGTTTCCAAATTGATGTTCCATTTAGTAAATAACATGTAAATTACTACGATAATTATATATCTAGTTATCATACTAAAAGTTCCAAACAACCATAAACAATGCAATCAATCCGAACACTAGTTTCAAAGATAAATATCTAGACTTAGTGTCAAGGACCGCAACTTTATCTAAACCCCTTGACTCACACATTGTAAATATTTTAATTCAATTGTAAAATAGTTGAAAATTAGAAAATTTTAGTATGATTCCTCGGCATTTAAACGTCTACTGCCGTCGCTTAGGTTTTTGTTCAGAATGCTATTATAGGGGGTATTAGTCTTTCAAACATCTTTCAAGCTTTATAGTGTTCGCCC
>CAIGRP010046648.1:1289-21451 GCA_903798385.1 Fraxinus cuspidata
AAAAAAAAAAAAAAAGCATCAAACATGACTCTTAATATTTTGTTGCAGCTAACGGTCGACGGTCAACAGCCGTCCGTGTTGACTCAAAATCCTAGATTCGTCACTGGTCAACGAGCTTTTTTAAATAAGATTATCCAATAATGCAATACTGAGATTTTTGATGAAAATGCGTTAAGTAGGTATGTCATATAGTTGTGGGTGAACCGTGAATTACATACGTGGGAATGACACCATTCTCTAATGTTTTATGCAAATAATTAATAAAACAATTGTAAAATAGTTAATTTAATTCAATAAAAGGGAGAATGATAACATTTTAGAACATTGAATATCATACACGACGAGTCGAAACTAGAAGTCAACTAGTCCAATCCACTAGCTAGTCCTTGACTTTGGCACAAACACAATAGCTAACAATATCGTTTTGAAATCGACCACTCATTTCGCATAAAATACACAAGAAGTATGATCTAAATTTGAAACCTCTCTCGCATTCATTTCTTGAAATTCAGGATTCGAACCATGCCAATGACAATAACTAAGTGAGGCGTGAGATTAGAAACGTGATTTGGTTGTCATCGTGAACGTGGAGGTATGGCTATTGAATCCTCACCTTCTCCCTCAAGCTCTATAAATATGAGATCTCTCCATCAACAACAAAACGTACAACATATACAACCCTAAATATGAGACCTCACATTTGATTATTTTTGGTACATAAAACTGTCAAAACCCAAACTGATGCAGCAAAAGTGTACAATACGAGAACATATGGCATTGAGACATAGGGAGTCAACTCATTCTAACGAGTTGAGATATGTTGTCCCAACATTGCCATATTATTGAATTCAAAACCTTTACGTGCTTTTTTGACGCATTAAACAATAAATTAAATTATTTTATTTTATTCTTCCTTGTCCTAGATAGGCAAGCATTTAGAAAACGAAGTATATCTGTATGTCTACAAAGTTTCCAACGATAAACAGCAAAAGCAAAGAAATAACAGTCCATGAACAACTCAACAAAATAACAGAATCCAAAAGACTTGGCTGTCTTCAGTACTAATTTAATAAACAATAACTAAAATAATAATTCTTAACATTCTTGGAATCAACAATCTTGTATATTTAGTATTTATCATCTTGTATTTTTCAAAAGGCAAGTGAGAAATAATCCAAATTACTAGCATTCCAAGGCAAAACAAAGACGAAAAAGTAGCATCAAAGTTCCTATAATTTCCAAGACAAGTTACACAAGATTGAGAAAGAGCAGCAAGACAGAGATGGAGAAGATTGTTCACCAAACGTTGAGCGTAAACGGTATTAAGATGCACGTAGCCGAGATAGGGGAAGGGCCGGCAGTGCTATTCCTCCACGGTTTTCCCGAGCTGTGGTACTCATGGCGCCACCAAATGCTCCACCTCTCAGCGAAAGGCTACCGTGCAATTGCTCCTGACCTCCGGGGTTATGGTGACACGGAGGCGCCCCCTTCAGTGACTAGCTACTCGGTCCTCCACATTGTCGGGGATCTAGTAGCGCTCCTCGACACTCTCGGGCTAGAAAAGGTTTTCTTGGTGGGACATGACTGGGGTGCCTTGATTGCTTGGTCCCTTTGCTTGTTTAGGCCTGATAAGATTAAGGCTCTTGTGAATACCAGTGTAGTTTTTCAACCAAGGCATCCACACATTAAACCAATTCAAGGCTATAGAGCTATGCTTGGTGATGGCTTCTATATGTGCAGATTTCAGGTAATAAACTCAGTTCATCAGACCTCAAAAAATATATGCTAGATCAAACTAGCCTTTAATTTTCAGTGCATACCATAAAAGTGTCTAGTAGCCATCTCCAACAACTTAAATTTTTAGATAAAATGTTTTAATATGGTGTTAAATCAGGCAAATGTCTTGAGTTCAAGTCTGACTACCACTCATTCAATGAAAATGTTCACGTGTCCCAAGGAACCTACTTAGACCACGGACAAGTCCAAGAGACCTATGATATGTGAGTCATTGTCGACTTGATGGCTTGCTGTTACATTTTGACATTGATGTCAAATGTGCTACAGCAAAAGCTTGAAAGTCGAGAAACCTCTTGTGACATACTAAAAAGTTTGAAAGAAATGTCTGGACATCAAAGTAGGATGGCTTGTTTTGAGGTCATTTGCACCTTACAAAACATCCTCAAGAAACATGGAACGCCTACGAAGGATCATATATTGTCTATGATTGTGTACCTTTGAACTAAGTTTTAATATTGTGGTTCAGGAACCAGGTAAAGCAGAAGAAGAATTTGCATCCACAGAAACCAGTAATGTCATAAGATCATTTCTATCGACCCGCGATCCAAATCCTCCATGCTTACCTGAAGAGATGCAATTATTTTTCAAGGATCCAGTAACACTTCCTTCATGGCTCACTGAGGAAGATGTAAATTATTACGCAAGTAAATTCAAGAAATCTGGCTTTACCGGAGGATTGAACTACTATCGAGCCATGGATTTGTAAGTTTTTTATTGCTCTCTCTTTTCCAACATATGAACCGAACATAGAAGCTAAAAAGAATTTATGTAGTCGACCTCAAAATTGTTAAGAATAAGACTTAATTTGTCATTACGATCCTGATTGCAGGAGCTGGGAGCTGACAGCAGCATGGACAGGAGCACAAATAAAAGTCCCAGTTAAGTTCATTGTAGGTGACCAAGATTTAACCTACCATTTTCCAGGGGTTAAGGATTACATAAACAGTGGTAAATTCAAGGAAAACGTTCCATTACTGGAAGAATTGGTAGTGATGGAAGGCGTAGCCCACTTTCTTAACCAAGAAAAGCCGGAGGAAATCAGTGAACACATTTACAACTTCATCAACAAATTCTGATTTACATACTCTACTCTTCGTGGTTTCAATATGTACTCAAAATAATCACATCTCCGATGTTGTTTCTATCATTTCGAGACATTTTCCATTCCATAACAAGAAGAAATTAAAGTTTGATTTTGATAAATTTGGGTTTGGAATATTTCACAAGTTATTTGTCGCCACCGTGTTGAAATCAAATTCTATATGTTAAAAAGTCCAATGAATCAATCCTTTGTAAAAATGGCCCGTGCAAGCGCCTGCCTAAATTAATCAAGAATTTGGATGGAAATGTCATTGGGGGATTAAGCCTCCGTTTGTTTCTTATTTTTCCATCACATCTTCAGTAGTTAAAATTTAAAAATAGAGTTGTGTAGGACTCAATAACGACTCTATTTTTCATTCTCATTCTACAATAATGAGAATCAAACGGAGGCAAGAATGCGACGAAAAATGGTTGGGACAAGATCGCAAATTTTGGCAAAGGTTGGAGACTAAATATGCAATTTACCCAATTAATTATCCTGAGCCTATAAACTTTCAAAATTCAAAATATCAATTGACATAAAAATCAAGATTTTCTAGGCTAGAAAATAAACTTTCCATATTTTCAATTAGGTCCCAAAAGTTGCTAAATTACAAACTTACCCTAAACTTTTCAAATCTTAGAAATAAGTCCTTAATCACTAAATAGCATTTCCTGGACTCAATATTAACCTCAAAACGATCCATCTGCAATTTTTCCAAAAGGGCAGTTTAATCCCTATACTTCTTAGCAATTGCAAACAAGGTCCAACTTGATTTCTTAGCAAATAAAGACCTTTGTGTCCATTACTTTCGCCATTTGTGGTTTGTTTGTAGACGTCAAAAGTCAGGTTATATTCACAAATAACTAAGTTATTGACGTTCTTAATCTACGGTCCTGACCTGAAACCGATGGATCTAGCCATGAGCATGTTGAAGAGTGCTCTAACATGCTTAGGAGGATTGAACCCACTTATGTGGCATAAATAAGGGGATGACTTGTGGCTCTACTTATTTATTATCCACACAATTCGTAAGACGACTACTATTCCTCGTAAATGATTTATAATTTTGCCAAACGAAGGCTAAGTAATTAATATATTAGTGGTTGCCTGACTATGTAACAGTAAAATGAATAATGCATATGCTTCTATATATCCTTGCACAAAATCAGCTTGCACATTTCATTGTCCATTTGTATGCATGGACTTCTATAGTTGTATTGTAATAATTTATTCCTTTTTTTGAATGTCTTTCGACCTGAAAACAGCAGCAACTGGCTTTCTCTTCGATCTTCCTCTTCCAAACAAACTTATCTTCTGCAGAACTTTGAGTAATCTATTAGCATAATTTCTTTGGGAAGCAAAGTTTATGGTACCTATGCAACCGGCGTTCACTTGTCCGAGGGGATTTTTCTTCCTGCTCATTCTTCTTTCCCCCAAACCATATGGTTCTGTTTTCTTGGTATTTTTTTCATTTTTCTTCAATATCTGTTGTAATTGAAGGCTCCTCTTTAAGGACATGAACTCATTTTCAAGATTCTGGATTCTAAAGCTTGTTGATTCATAGTCCTTTTTTGGGAATTCAGAACTAAACTCGGAACTGGACGATGTCAAATCTTTCTGCAGCCAAGAGCTCAGTGGCTTGCTCCCTCCTCCTTCACTTCCTTTTATATATGGCATTGGGCTCTCTCCTAGATTTTGGCTTTTGGAATTTGTATGTCTAGAGCTCGACAGGCTTCCAGTGAATTCTCCACAATTCGCATACCTAAATGAATCAGAGCATTCTTGAAATGCTTGTTGAGTATTTAGTTGCTGAACAAAGAGTGCCTGGACAATTAGTCGTAGTGGCATCATTTCATTTTGAACTGCTTCAATGCAAACTTCTTGTGATAGTTTCTGGCAGTTGAGATATTTGCACACTAACCCTTTCTCGTCTTGTGATATATGTGGATGAGACTGAAAACAGAGAACTTCATATTAATTTCAACATCGCGTCTATGGCATACCTTCTTATTAATACTAGTATATGATATCTTACCAGGAGGAAGTTGTTCAGTGTCTTGTAGAGATGATCATGGCTTTGCCTGCTGGAAATTGGAATTGTTTCGATGAGATCCACGAGTCGTTTACAACCCAACTGCGAATCAGTAGCTATCTGGCTTAGATACAGGTCCCATAATTCTGCAACAACGGAATTGTTTTCTGAAGGAGTGCGGTTTCTTTCCGTGTTATACAATGACATATATGTTGAAACTATGTTCTCCATTATGGACAACTCGCGGCAAGAAGAAATGGACTGATTGGTACCGTCTTTCGGAAGTAGAAAATCTTCGACCTGAGCCAAGTGTATTAGAGATGCAATCTGATGCTGCAGCTTCTCCAATCTGTCATTTCTCAGATCAAGTTCTAGAGATTTAGATAGCAAACAGAAGTAAAAATCAACAGGAATCACTTTACTGGCCTTCTTTCCCATAGGCAACAAATCTATGATGCCTTCAAGGATAATTGGAAGTTCATCAACTCGACTTTTGTTCACTGAATTCGGAAGGATACATTTGTTGACATAGAAGAGTATAATGGGGCTGACATATTTTTCTTTCATGCCTTTTCTTCTTAAAGATCCTATTATCCTCTTGAAAAATGGAAATGGCAAAGCGATAAGATCTTTAATCCACAAATCATGGTTTATGACATCTTTTAGTCTTTGATTAGTCCAGTGCCGGGGAGCCAAAGCTTTTATGGTAACTACCGGATGTTCTCTTCTCCTCTCGGGATCAAGAATCTCCATACAAGCCATGAATGCGAGAGTCTCAATGCACCGGCTCACGATTAGAAGCTCTTCAGCCCATGGAAGTAATGTTTGACACTTTTGGAGAACAATTAAAGTGCCATCCCAACTTTGCAACACAACTTGGTTAAGATAAATATCGAACCGCTCACAGAGATTCCCAGAGCCATAATCTTCTGTCATTTGAAGAAACTCAGCTGCGCATCGTAATGCCACAACATTGAAGGGATCAACTAGTGTGGACGAACCATACATGAAGAGTGCAATCATCTCAAAGGTCTCTGGTCCACCTGGAAAACTGTTAGGCAGCGCAACTTCATTCGATTCATTCAATTTTTCCTTCAAGTATCCACTCTTACAAGTCAATGGATGCTGCAACAGACGGTCTAACATTATTTTTCATAATAGTTAGATTGTGTAATCAGTATAGAATCTTTCTTTACCTTGTGCAAGTTGAAGGTTCTGTCAGCAACCCGAACACAAACAGAAACAGGCAAACCGGTCTCTTTGCTCCTGAAAACATCATTACAAGTTAAAGAAATCAAAATCTGACGAAATTAGAAGAAGAAAAGGCATCGAATGAATTATTTACCATGATGTGATCTTGATTTTGAGCAAGGCAGCGACATTCGGAGAAGAAAATGGACTCGAAAGCAATGAGCAATCCATCAAAATTCTTTACATGCAATGATTATTGGTCAGTAAAGTGGAAGTGAAGTGAGGCTAAGATAAATATTTGTTAAGTAGGGAAGGGATAAATGTTTGAAAGAGTAGGAAAATTAGGCAGAGCTTTAGATGCAGTTTATATGTGTACACCTCTTTTTCTTGAAAAGTTCACAGCTCTTTTTCTTTGGTTGACCCGGAATTCAGGAGCGTATAAAATCACACAAAACTTTAAAATTCGCAAAAATATAATATTGTTAAAAGGAAAATCTTGACAACCTGAATATCTAAATTCTCAACCTACATAAAATCTACATGATCAAAATTGTCAACTTGGACGATAAAATCGCATGCGACTTTCAGTTAAATTGGATACAAATGTTAAGTGATTTCACGATTTTATCCTCTGACTTTAAGTCAAGTGAAAGTTGCTTGTAATTTGGCATTTACATTGACGGTTTTAGTTACGTAAGAATTCATATTTACATATTTAAATATGTTGGAGACTTAAAACCCTATCTGGACCCATGATTACAATTTACACCACATGAAAGGCTTGAGGGCACAACCTTAATTTCTATATTTAAAAACAAAATAAAAAAAATTATGTCGTCTAAACTTTAATGACGAACAACCATGGTCTGTTTGGTATGTTAAATTGAACAGTATTGAGAGAAATATAAATGGACAAATTTTGTCATGTGCCGAGGTCGTATTCACTTAACTCGGAGACACGTTTGGGTACTTATAAGTACCATTTTCAAAATAATAAATGAATAACATTGGCATAGACTAATAAAATTATGAAAAGATGGCCTAAAAAGGTGGAGCGGGGTACTATAAAAATAGAAAAATGAGAATAGATGACTTGCTTGCGGAGGAAGTTTTGTAGTAAATCCAATGCCCCAAACGGCACGGCTTCTCAAAAACTGGCTCTACTTCCCGAGATTTCAATTTTAATATTTTAAATTATTGTAATTGTTTAAGTTAATTATAGAAGAAATTGATTCAAAAAATGGTCATTAAAGAATGTTTTGTAGTTTTTAATCACAATTAAATGTTTCAAATGTCATAATCAGCACTACGATTTTTCAAGGTTCAATTAGAATTAAAACTATATTGATCGACCACGTAGGTGTTTAAAATATGTTAGATACAAGTGGAATAGAATTGTTTTTCCAGTCGGTAGGGACAATTGTTCGATCACCTAGAAGACCGTACATTCTCCATTGTCACTAAGCTATGAATTATGATGCCTAACTTGCAAATAAATATACTGAAATTTCCCATTACACACTTTGCCAAAATGAGCTTTCAGCACACATTCAACACAAAAAAATTATATGCCTAATAAATTTCTAGACTTGATTGAAAGTTTTGAAAAGTTAAGGGCAAATACAAGGTTTTCTCATTTTCCAAGGGCTGAATTACAAAACAATGGAAAATAATGATTTAATAAATAATACTATTAGGTTTGGAGAGTTAAATTTATTTCAATTTTTATTTGAAGAAATTTCACCGCATACTCTATTTTTTTATGATATTTCAAATATTATATTTAATCATTTTTTATATCGTAAATACTGCAATATTTAACGTATAATCGAAATAGAAAAAATACCTCAACTCCTCAAACTACTTAGTTTGTTTGCTATTAGCCCTCCACAAAACAAGCTATATTACCATCTTAGGTTAAAATCCATAATTCTTGGCCCAAATCCTCACATTGTTGTATCATCATCTTCTATTTAAACCAAATCCACAAGATTGGAAACCAAAAAAATCCTTAGTCATCAAAGGGATCAATCTTCTTCATATATCAAGGTTCCTTAATTCCATATCCTCAATTCACAAAAAATTTCTACCACTATAATTTCAGGGGACTAAGGATTTTACGTTATCAACTATTCAATTCCATGAAAATGTTGTTCTGGATTCTTCGCAGCATTTTCAAGTTACTACAAGTTTGAATTTTGTTTATCATAATTATTTGCATAGTTTATTTTTTATTTTTTAATTTCTATTTATCTTCCGGTAGATTTAGCAAAGATCTGAATACAAGTGGTGAAAAATGATTCCCAGATGCGATCCCAAATTTATCGAGAACAAGGTTTAGTTGTTAAATTTTCCCTATATGAATGAAAATTCCTTAATGTGTTCTTGGAAGATGAATTGGTCACTTACGCCTTAAACACATCAGTGTGTTTCTAAAGTATTAATTGCAATTTGTCATTTCACAATGATGGTTGCTTATTTACCCTAACCTTACTGCGATACCCATCAGGGAATTTCTCACAGAAAATTGACGGAATACACACAAGACGTGGATCCCGATATTTTTAACAATATTTAATTCATGTGACCCGCCTCCTCATGTGAGAGAAATTCAAAATTCTGTAAAAAATAGTACTTGATTCGATTCGATTCCCTTTAGAATTGACCCGGACCGCGTTCACTCATTTGTAGTATATTTATAAAAAATGTAGTGCGAATATAATTATCCTTTTTCATTAAAGACTAAGCATGCGTTTGATACTCATTAAAAAGAGTTTTTTTTTTTTTGAAAAAAAAAGTTTTGAAATAGTAAATTTTTGGAGAATATGTGGTTGAAAACTAGAATTTTTTTTAAATTTAAGTGCAAAATATTTTATTGTGAGAATATGTAGTTGAAAATATGGGATTGGAATGACGCTATGGGTATAGGGAATTTCTCACAGAAAATTGACGGAATACACACAAGACGTGGATCCCGATATTTTTAACAATATTTAATTCATGTGACCCACCTCTTCATGTGAGAGAAATTCAAAATTCTATAAAAAATAGTACTTGATTCGATTCGATTCCCTTTAGAATTGACCAGATCAAACCGGACCGCATTCACTCGTTTGTAGTATATTTATAAAAAATGTAGTGCGAATATAATTATCCTTTTTCATTAAAGACTAAGCATGCGTTTGATACTCATTAAAAAGAGTTTTTTTTTTTTGAAAAAAAAAAGTTTTGAAATAGTAAATTTTTGGAGAATATGTGGTTGAAAACTAGAATTTTTTTTAAATTTTAGTGCAAAATATTTTATTGTGAGAATATGTAGTTGAAAATGAGTTTTTTTTTTAAAGAGTTTTTAAATAATGATTAACTAACATAAGCTTAATTAATTTTCATTAATTATAATTTTGCTCCAGTAAAGATAACACATGAAACTATCACAAGTTGTCGCAACAACGCGAAATTGGAATCCTTTTCATTTCACTTCATCTATTTTGACTTGACTATAATTTTTAATTTTTTGAATTAGTGCCAAAGTGGCTAAAAGTTTGTAAACCGGTCTCTACATTTATAATTTTACAAACATGCAACATGGAGACTGTGATATCTCCACATAAAGTGAAAACACGCTGAATATCCACAAACGAGAACTCCACTTTACTAATTATAAGCCGAGTTGGTGGAGCAGGTGAGCGCGGAAACCGAAAGTCACGAGTTCGAATCACCTGCCAACACTTCCTCGATCTACTCCGTCGCACAGGACTTGCCTAGTGCGGTTTATCTCTCCTGTGTAGTTTGCGGGCTATTGCACATGGAGCGATGTTTACCCAGTGCGCACTCACGAGTAGCGGCTGCCTGTTCCTACGTCAACAAAAAAAAAAAAAAATAGTCTACTACAAAACACACATACAACCATGAAATTTGGTCTACATAAAAGACACGTCAAATGTGACAATTCAAAGATGCCAATTTACCTTAAGCCTGCGTTCACTAGTACACTATTAAAAAAATGTCGCTTCTAATTAATTATGCTCCTGAAACTGGCTCAACCGCTGGTTCTCATTGCATCGTGTTAAACAACTTGGATTGAAAAGTGGCTTTGTAATTTGAATTCATAAAAGAACTTGGATTACATTACGCAGTGGTTCCTCTATATCTAGGACACTATGATAAATCAATGTAAATTGTAGTTTCTAAATTCATATATACGTACTTCGTAGTTTTCGTACTTATGGAAGTTAATCCACTTGCGAAAACCATTGAGTTTCATAGGCAATAACAAAACGAAAAGTGAACGAATTCTTAGATTTTGTTTGACGTTGTTTTTGAAAAGTTAAAGGGAATTTTTGAGATCTAAATGCTTCTTTTGAATCATTTGACTAATTTTATGAAATGACTTCTTTTAGTTAGAAAAACTTTCAGATGAAGTCAGTGCAATGCGATTTACAGAAATCAAAAGCAAAAATCACGTCAAACGGACCTTTATTTATTTTTTTTTATAACTTTACTCATTAAAATTACTTGCAAATGTTTTACAATCTATATTATTGTATTGAGCCATTTTCATTTCGATTGCTAACATTAGCTACTCTTTACACATCAAATGCATTTCTTCTAGAGCTCTTTAAAAGACATATGTTGAGCCTACAGTATCCCAGCCAATGAGTTTAACTTTCTTTCTCGTTGAATTTTATTTTATTTTTATCTTACTACCAATTGAGCTTGCTGCCAGAACAATATGCCATATGCATTTTATTTTATTTTCTTGCCAAAAAAAAATCTTTGATTGGCCGTTATAAAAATCCATATAATTTGGGAGTTAATAGTTAATTATTTGTTTGATTGATTGAATAATTAGTTTGAATGTTTCCCCTAAATTGATCTCAGTTAATATTGATTAATTAATTAGATATTTTTTTATATAATTGATTGAATAATTGAATAAGTAGTTTCCTTTGCAGAATTTTAGTTAAATATATTCGATAGATATATTTCCATGTAAAAATGAGTCCATATATGGATCTGGATATGATAGATTCGTGTACATTTATGTTCAATCTACTATATAAATGCTGTCACTTTTCACTTAAAATCTACAAATTAATTATCAGAATATTAGTAAAAAGAAATGGATTCAAGCTCAGTTTTTCTAAGGATTTCTCTTCTTGTGCTTTTGTTCATCTTTACTGCTTATAATAATGTTCATGCAGCTACCATTTTCAGTATCAGAGATAACAATGCCATTCCAGATGGAAAAACCGATAGTAGCCAGGTACATATCTGCTTCTATATGTATTCAAATATTAATGTAGCATTTGATGACTTGCGTACGGTTCAGGCCTTATCGAGTACGTGGGCGAAAGCGTGTAAAGTCGACGGGGGCACGGTTCTAGTCCCGTCTGGTACGTACTACGTGAAATCTGCACTGCTTCAAGGTCCATGCAATGGCAAAACAATTTTCAGTGTAATGGGAACTCTAAAGGCTTCTCCTGGTACAATCAGCCAAGAAAGTTGGATCGAATTTAATCATGTAGATGGCTTGGCGATTACTGGAAATGGCGTTTTTGATGGTCAAGGAGCTTCGACTTGGGCTCATAATCGCAATCACAACGCTAAGGACTCTTCTCTTGGTCCTTCTGTAAGTTATTTCTACTCCTAGTTTAATATTATTCACCGTCACAAGGACAATCGAGGTGTTATTTGTGTTGCAATAATGTATTAGTGTTTTCGAAAATAGTGAGCACACCATCTCATTTTTATACGTGTTCTTCACAGACCTTGAAATTAAAATTTGTGAGGAATTCATCAGTCCAAGGGGTAACTTCGGTGAATAGCAAGATGTTCCATGTCCATGTGAACAACTGCGACGGTTTAGTGATTAACCAGGTGTCGATATCGGCTCCGAAAGACAGTCCAAATACCGATGGAATCCACGTCAGCGCGTCGAATAACGTACATATTAGCAATGCGATGATTGCCACTGGAGATGACTGCATATCATTGGGTCCTGGAAGTACAAACATCGACATTTCTAGCATCAAATGTGGACCTGGCCATGGTATAAGCATTGGAAGCTTAGGAAAATACCCTGATGAGAAAAACGTTGCTGGCATTACCGTAAGAAACTGCACTTTAAGCAACACTCAAAATGGAGTGAGGATCAAAACATGGGCACCTTCTCCGCCGAGCACGGTCTCCGATGTTACATTTCAGGACATTATTGTAGATAACGCTGATAATCCCATCATCATCGATCAACAATATTGTCCCAGCAACTCCTGTAGCCATAAGGTACGTCTATCTCGTGTGTTCAAATAATTGGATTTACGTACGATGTACATTTATTAATCTTTACGAGTTACGAGCCATGTTTCGTGTTATATAGGGAGATTCGAGCGTTCAAATCAAAGGCGTGAAGTTCATAAACATACGCGGGAGTTCATCAATTCCTGCTGCAGTAAACGTCGTATGTAGCAAAAGTAGGCCATGCCAAGAAATCGAGTTTTCGGGCCTAAACATTGTTATGAATGGCAAGGGACAACCAACGACAGCTACATGCTCTAATGTCAATGCAAATTTTCTAGGAAATAGAGTTCCTACACGTTGTTCTTAAACATTTTTAGTTGTTTTTCACGTGTATTAGATGATTTAATTTAGTTTCCTAGCTATATTGTAAGAAATTTCAGAATAAGACTTGAGTTAGTTGAAAAATACGTCTCTTATATGCACTTTTCTATGTTTACGCTCATAATTTAAAATCCAATTACATCAAAAGTTCTTAAATAAAAATGATATTTGAAGTGGGAATATCAATTACATCAATTTGTCCGAATTTGCGATCCTATGATGAAAATTAAATTACAACAAATCATAGAATATGTTAAAAAATATAATAAGAAAAAAGAGGAAATAGTCAATATGATTGACTTAAATAAAATACGTAGAAATGCAATCAACTAATCTTACTCAATATATGGTACCAAATATACCATAAAAATTAAATCAAAAGTCTTTAAATGATTAAGGTTATTTGCTCAATTAAACAAATATTGAAGAGGGGAAGAGAAAATTACTTGCTAAAATGTTACTATATCAATCCTACAAAAAATATACCAAATTTACTTGGAAAATTCTTTTTCGTTACAAAATATAACCTTAAGTTTTCATTTGTTAAATAATCTCTCACGTTAATTAATATATAGAGTTTACCTACGTGTAGTTTAATTATAATAGAGTTTTGCTACATGTACAACTAATTTAACAATTCATGAGTTGGCAAGTAGTTTGGCCATTGATTTGATCAATGGTCGAAATGTTTATACATCATGGACTGTCAAAAATTTGTATAAAATCATTGTACAAGTAGTTTAGTTTTTAATTAACCAAAAAATTAAAACCATATAGAAACACAACTGTTAAAAATGTTATAATTTGTTTTTTGATTGTTCCCAAGGGTTTTCACAACATTGTAAAATAACTTCGTAATCAATATTTGATATAACTTCATAATCAATATCATCAGATATTATTTTTCAATATAGACGACGAATTTGCCGTTAATTCACTGGTCTCCAATTTGATTTTGCTCTCAATTTTTCACAATGTTAGGAATAGAAAATATTTTCTGAAACCGCAACAATCAGAGGATTTAGTGCCCAATGATAAGTGTGTAAAAACACACTTATTGAACACTTAATTTGAGCTACTATTGGTTAAATAAATGAAAATTCTACTCATAATTGGTTAATTCTTGCTTTTATAGGAAGGAGAACGAAGCAAAAGAAAGTTAAAAAAAAAAAAAAAGACCAAAATTGTACAAAATTGAGAATTTCGGGGACCAAAATGCACAAATTCATAAAGTGTAAGGACCTTTGGATGCAATTTATGGATGGCAAAATTGACATAAAAGTCCATTCGAGGGCCAAAATGAACTAAACCAAACTTGAGGGACCTAGATCATAATTAAGTGAAGGACTGAAATGCAAGAAAATAGGAGTCGAGAACTTGCCCGACCTCAAGCAAAGCACGTGCCTGAACACCTCAATTGATTGTAGAGAGCATATGCTCTCACTAGGCACTTCAGGGACTTCTTTTGTAATTTGGAGAACACGAATTTTCAGCCACAACTGGGGTATCGTTCATTACACCACTTATTACTCGTTCAAGAGAGAGAGGAGGCAAGAAGAGAGGGAAGAAAATCAAGAAAAGTGAAGAAAAATCGAAAGAAATCAAGGGCAAGGGTATGAAATCTTCAAGAACTCAACTAAGGGACGGGTTATATCTATTATCTTGTATTTCTTCTTGAATTTTTCTCCATTGGGTAAAGTTTTCTTCTAATCTTTATATTTTGTGCATTTATTTTACAATGAGATAAGTGTTTGATGTTGGAATTTATGAAGCAACTTACCTAAGTTTCGTTAATGTCAATATTTGTTATTTAATGCTAAAATCCCTATTGTTCTTGTGCATTTATTATCGTGTTTCAAGTCCTTTCGTGCATGTGGCCAATATATGTTTGTTATGTTTGGGTTAAGCAAAACATATATTCGACATAAAGATATAATAGATTAAACCAATTAATTAGGGTTAATTTCGTTTGAGATGAGTAATTAACTAAAATCAAAAAATCAAGTCTAACATTGTGATTGGGTAATTTGCGTTTTCAGCTTATTGAGTTATTAATGAAACGATGGTTAAGTGAAATCACAAATTCAAACCCGTTTTTCGTCTAAATTTCTATCATTTTCACAATTGCTATTTTAATTGCTTTTTAACATCTTTTATTTTTCCTTTCATATTTAGGGTGTGTTTGATTACTAATATTTTTAATGCAAAATGTCATTTTTTAAATCCAAGTTCTTACTTTTGTGCTGTTTGATTGATATTTTTTTCGTGAAAAATATTTTCCTACTTTTGGTCATTTGACCATATTTTCCTCGTAAATGAGAAAAATAATTTATTTAGGATAAGTAAGATTTTATTTTTCAAGCAATTCACCATATCTCTCTCTCTCTCTCTCTCTTATCTACCTATCAATAAAAGATGGACAAATATAATATTTTTTAGATTGAAAATTAAATCAATCAAACATATCTAATTAATAATTTTCATGCAAATAGGTTCTAGGCAATTCAATTGTCTAAAATTTATTTTCTTTCTATCGAAATTCCATGCTTATAATAAAAAACAACCTTAAAATCCAATTTTGTGTATTTGATCGTCAAAATTGAGTAATTAAAAGAAACATTCCTCGAGGGATCGATACTCGAACTCATAAGTCACATCTACTACTTGAATGCACTCGTGCACTTGCAATATACGTTTATTAGCGAACACCCAAGTAACAAGTATGTGTGTGTGTATCACATGAAATGAGAATCAATTTTTAGACCATTATAGCCCTACTACCTACGTGTCCTATTACCATTCAATTATTTATTCAAATGTGTATAATAATAATTAACATTTATTTATACTTTGTAGATTTATTCACATGCATGTATAATAATAATTAACATTTATATATACTTCACAAATTTTGGGGGCTATTCCATGTACATTTTATATATTTTGGGTGCTATTCAATTATTCTAAGAGCAAATAAATTATTTAAATTCATGTAATCCAATTCTTACTAAAAATGCATAGTGATAATTATATATTGAATACATTTACCTAAATAAATGCATGCGTGCACAATTTATGTAACCAAAGTCACGTACACACCATCTGCTAAATATATAGAAATTTTTCATTTTCCACATTAATTGCTTCAATTTAATTAAATTTCATGTTCATGAATTTATTTGATTGTTCTTATGGGTTTTAGATTTAAAATGAATTCATCTCTCAACTATTTAAATTGTTTTCACAAATTGGTTTTTGTTATGTTTCAAGCATCAAATATTTAGCTCTCCCACATAGAATCAAAAGCTATAAGAAATTTATCGACGAGCAATACAAAAGCCAAAGATGGGTTTTCCCTTCTCAAGGCTTGACTCTCTCAGTTGTTTGGTCCACGTTTCTCCCAAAAGCAAGTGTATTTGAAGATATCAATGGAGTTCATCGGTCATCGACGAGCTAGATATGACATGGACAGATCAATGCGAAAACTTTGATTATGTAGGAGTTGCAGGGGGAAGTGGTTTCTCAAATTTGCAATTTACTACGAGAACAACATGATTATGGGATGCCATAATTGCCAAGGGAAGAGCATAACACAGGTAGGATTTTATTATGCCTATCGCAAAGCACTGAACTCGAAGCTGAAATTCATCACGAGCTCAAAGCACAAGACTTATACGTTCTTTAGAACGACAACTCCAGATCACTTCGAGAATGGGGAATGGAACACGGGTGTATATTGTAATAGGATGAGTTCGTTTCAAGAAGGTGAGATCGACATCAATGATATAGATGGGGTGATGCGAAACATCGAACTTGAAGAATTCTAGAGAGCAGCAGCTATAGGAAAGGCAAAAAGGTTTAACTTTTAAACTATTTGATACGACCTTAGTTTCTCTATTACGACTTGATGGTCATCCAGGAGTCTACATGCAATTCCATCCATATTCTGGAAAAGATAAACATTTGAAGCTGCAAAATGATTGTCTACATTGGCGTTTGCCTGGACCTATAGACTCTTGGAATGATTTTGATGACGGAAATGCTTATGAATGGTTGAAAATTATAATGTTTTTCCATATAGAAATGGCATCTGTTCAGAAACATTTTTGTAGAATTTTTTGTTGTAATGCCATCCTTGTATGTAGTTTAAGGAATTGAAAATTGTAAGAAAGAAGTTGCTTGTAATATTTGTTTATTCAATGCTCTTGGTAAATACAGATTTAGTCCCAGGTATTGAAAATCAATTTTAGCGATTGTTAAAATTTTGCTACTTAAGACAATATATGTTTTGAATGCATGGTGCAAAAATGTTTTCATTACTCGAATCGACTCGACTCATCCACTCGATTCGCTTAACAAGATAACATTACTCTTTGAAAAGTATCAAATTACAGAATATTTTGTCCTCTCTAGATATTAGTCAAGAACTATGTTAAACTCGTCAATGCATTGTGATGTTATGCTTTGATGAGCACTTTTGGGTATGGCTCATATTTTATAAATCTTGAAATTTACTAAAAAGTTTATTTGAGGGATTTTTAGAAGTGAAATATGATTTTTTTTCAGACAATGTGAGTTGGAGGTGACCAAAGTAATTCATTGCACGTTGTTCAAAGCCTAAAGTGTGACTTTCACTTGTACCAAATCATGTACTTTGCTCAGAAATTTAAATTGTGGGTCGTGTTATTTCAAATCCAGAATAAGAAATTAGGTAGATTGGATTAGCTAGATGTTAAAACAACTTTTTAAAATGGTGATTTAGATAGAAAAATTCTTGGGTGGGACGGTCATACCATCGGTGTTATTTCAAATCCAGAATAGGAAATAAGATAGATTGGATTAGTTAGATGCTAAAACAACTTTTTTAAATGGTAATTTAGATGGAAAAATTCTTGGGTGGGGCAGTCATACCATCCCATGTGGTATGCTCACCCCATCATAGAATAACATGCATACAATTTTAAATTAACTTTGTTAATTCTATATTTTTTAATTAAAAAGTACATTAGACCTAAATTTTTTTACTTTTCTACAACTGGTGTTTTTTTTTTTCCAGAGCATTTGACTCTTTATTAGTTTGTTTTACTTTTTATATTTTCAAGGATACTAAAACATTTTCTTGGAGCTTATGAATTACATATATTATAAACTCCTTCATTTGAACATACTTCCATTTCGACATTGAGTTCTTCATAAATTTTTTCTCTTAAATGTTCCATTGAATAGAAAGCCTGATTAAAAATACCGACATATTAAAAACCCATTTATTTAGCTTCCTTTCAAGATACAAGTTAAAATTCAGCCCAGATAAGGTGAACTGCTATATTTCTGACATGATTAAATTTTTCTAAGATTGTTTGTGGAAAATATAAACAATGGATTCGGCCATATACTATCTAAGATATGTTATTGAAACCGTGTTAGAGAACAATACTCAGTGTAGAGAATAAAACCTGACAACACTCCACAAGATTTTCACATTAATCTGTGTATGTCTTGGAATACAAAGCCCACCACCTCTCTCTCACAAAGACGCACACATATTTTGCATGTGGTATTGTGGAGGATACAAAACCTGCAAACAAATTAGACCCAAAAATTGTGATTGAAAACAAGTATAGAAATGCTTTGAAACTGAATCCAAATTCCTTAAACTGTCAAGCCTAAAAATATTCATTTTTCTTTTTGCTTTTGCTCTTCCACAAACGGACAACCTTAGATCTCCCAAGTTCTTGAGAGCTTCTTGAGTCCGATCAAAGTATCATTGAGTACTTAGATTAAGCTGCTGCTTTCGAGATATCTCGAGCATTTAGAAGACTCTTTGCTACACTGTTGACTTATTGTAAACCTACTGATGTTAGAAATTTATGAGATCTTTACTTTGAACATATGTTTGAAGATTTCAGAAAACGAGATCAGGATTCATTACAGTTACATCTTCAACATACACTTCAAGATATTCAATCATTCCTTCAATCCATGGGAAGAAATATCAACGCATATGGCTTGCCTTAACTGAGAGATGTCTACACAGATACATACTATCTCGGTACAAAGGACATATTAGATGAAAGATCAAATGAAACACCAATTGAAGACACACAAGCATCACATTATCTAAATCATGATTAAAGAAGAGCATATAATCTCATACTTGATAAAGTAAACAATAAAAAAGGTGGGGTTTTCTTTGTTGATGGACCTGGAAGAACTAGCAAAACATTTCTATATCCTGCATTACTTGCTGAAATAAGATCCACGCAGTATGATAACACTTGCAATTGCAACTTCTAGAGTTGTTGCTTCATAAATGCCTGGAGGCCGAACACCTCATTCAAGATTCAACATTTTGTTGCAAGCAAACGAATCATCAATATGCCATATATCAAAGCAAATCAGTCAAGCTGGACTTATTCGACAAACAACACTCATTATATGGGATGAGCTCCAATGGCAAAGAGAGCAACAATTGAGGCTGTTGACATAACTTTTCAAGTTATTATAAACAATTTTGAACCATTTGGGAGGAAAGTAATGGTATTTAGGGGAGATTTTCACCAAGTTCTTCCAGTTATCCCACAAGCAACAAGACAACAAATAGTTAATGAAATTTTTGTACGATCGTATCTCGGGGAAAAATTACAGAAACTACAATTGAGGAAGAATATGAGAGCCCAAAATGATCATCAATTCGCGGAATGCTTGATCAACATCGGCAATGGACTAGAACCAACTACAAGAGAAGACTTCTTCTTACTTCCAAAAGACATAACACTTTCCTCCGACAACAAAAACTCTCCAGAGCTCAATTTAATCAACATTATCTTCTCAGAACTAACAAATAATGTAGAATCATCATAATATATAACACAAAGAGCGATTCTTTCCACTACAAATGAAAACGTTGATCTAATAAATGAAAGTGTGATCGATATTTTCCCAGGTGAAACTAAAGAGTTTCTCAGTTATGATGTAGCAGTAGATGACACAAATAATTACTATCAGCCAAAGTTTCTCAACACATTACTTTCAAATGGAGTTCCACCTCATCGATTATTGTTGAAAATAAATTATCCGATAATGCTCTCGAGGAATCTAGATCCTTCAAATGGTCTCTACAGTGAAGTAGAATGGTTTGTCGTCAATTCAGTAGACATGTTATCCATGCAGAGGTAACTACTGGACAGCACTCTAGCAAACTGGTATTCATTCTGCGTATACCATTGAGTCATACAAATGATGAAGGATATCTATTCAAATTCATACGACATCAGTTTCATGTCCGTCTCTATTTTGCAATGACAATCAACAACGCCCAAGGACAGACAATGCCTCATGTCGAAATATATCTTATACAACATGTATTCTCACACGGACAGTTATACGTTACACTTTCAAGGGAAAATGGTAGTAAGTAAAAAAGCAAGAAGGTGAACA